>JAULJZ010160351.1:0-27000 GCA_032270985.1 Heliamphora pulchella
GTTGAAGATTAGATCGACAAAAGGTATTCTTCTAAATTAACTTTGGTTGCACGGGTTTATTTTTGATCGTTTGACGTTAAATTTTTTATCTATAGGCCGTTTCGGCGTTTGCCCGTCTAGTTAATTTTTTATCGAAAATCGTTTTACAAAAACAATGATCTTGGCAGTATTGCCTCGAACAAATTGGTATCAGAGCCGTTTTATTTTTTGTTTACAGTTATCGAGCCCGGGTAGTTTTAGAACTGTTGCTAACTTTATTTTGCAGGCATTCTAATCCTGATTTTATGATAATCATTTTTTTTCATGTTTGATTGAATGATTTGAATGAATGATAATTATATATTTTTTAATCACGGGGGTTGACCGTGTTAGATCGAATGTGAGCCTCTGGGACATAGGATCGATGTAATAGCTAGCTTTATATTTTTAAATATCTGTTTAGATTATTTAAGAACAGGTTGATAATGCCCAAGAACACGAAGAACGGAGGCGGCACCGGTGGTGGTTCGGATTTTTACGGGCCACAGATCGCGATAAGTTTTAATAGTTTTAAATGATTTTTTTCCGGTGTGTTTTTTTACAGTATTTATATATAAAAAATAGCATAAAAAAGTCAAAAATAGCAAGAAAAAATCACCAAAATAGCCCGGTTCGGGGGCTTTGCCGGCAGTGGTTCGGCAACGATTTTTATGATTTTTCAGGCCATTTTTGGGACTATTTTTTGAAAATTTTTATAAACATAAAATAGCAGTAAAACACACCTTAAAATACTTTCAAAAACCAGAAAAAATTGGGCCAAACAATGCATTAAAAAAAAGAAAAAAAATAGCAGCAATTTTTTTTGGCGGCAGCGACGCTATAGC
Source organism: Heliamphora pulchella (assembly GCA_032270985.1). NCBI lineage: Eukaryota > Viridiplantae > Streptophyta > Magnoliopsida > Ericales > Sarraceniaceae > Heliamphora > Heliamphora pulchella. The sequence goes on from JAULJZ010160351.1 coordinate 864, forward strand.
AGCAGCTTTCAGGAAGTTTTTCAATAGTTTTTTGGGTTGTTTTTTAGAAGGATCTTTTTTATAGAAAGATAGTACTTTTTGAAAGCTTTCTGTTGATATAAAGTACGTCGAAAACATAGTTCGGATGAGGCCGGAACGGCCTCAGAAAGTTGGCGGTAAAAGACGGCAGCGCTTGTGGGCGGTGGCAGTCCGTTTTAGGTGATTTTCTGGCGGTTTTCTGAGCAGATTTTTTCATAGAAAAATAGTACTTTTTGGAGCTTTCTTTTGATATAAAGTACTTCAAAAACTGAGTTCAGGAAGAGGTCAAAAAAGCGTCGGGAAGTTGGCGGCGCAGTGCTAGGCGGGCAATAGCATTTTTGAGGTTCGGGCCATTTTTCCGACTATTTTTCGAGCAGGTTTCTAGAAGATTTTTTGACAGAAAAATCTCGTATTTTGAGAGAGCTTTCCAACGATATAAAGCTCATCAAAAATAGAGTTCGGATGAGGCGGCACGAGCCGCCTGAAGTCGGCGGCGAGGCGGCACCGGCGGTGGCTGGTGGTGGTCCGGTGACTTCTCTCTCCCGGGACTAGCTTGATGTATATTTTGATATATACGAGACTGATACGATAAATATTGATATATCAGATAGTATCAAGTAGTTTTGATGCAAACTGGACATAGGAAGCTGAATTAGAACCGAATTATTGCAGCTTGTCTCTTAACAGGAGACTGAAACTCTTTAGAATTTCAGATGGATCATAAAATCGGAATTTATATTTATCTTACATTTAATTTATTTTATATTTTAATTGCGTGGATGATAATTATTGGTTTTATTTATCCTGTTAATTTAATTACTTCAAAAATTTAGTTTTAATTAAAATATTTTATAATGAAAAATAAAATAAAATATTTTTAATTAATTAATTTTAATTAAATAGAAAAACTTTAGATATTTTATTTTTTTACAAAATATTACGTTTAAAGAAGGCTTTTTTTTAAAATTAGATATCTTGAAAAAATGTAGAAATTAATTTCAGATTTTAAATTAATTAAATGAAAAAATGTTTAATCAAAATAAATTATTATTTTTCAAAAAATGTGAAGTGAAAAATAAAATAAATAAATATCTTTAATCACTACCTTAGCTAAAAAGATGGAGAAAAACTGTGCATTTATTAAATTTTATTTGTTACGCATTTAAACACGAAAATATGGTTTGATAAATCAGAATTTTTGGAGTCGTATACACGGAAAGATGTTTGATTCTTTCAGATCGTGTAACTTTCGAAAGATGGTTTGATAAACCAGAATATTTGGAATCGTGTACACGGAAAGATGTTTGATTCTTTCAGATCGTGTGACTTTCGAAATTAATAAATTTATTTTAATTAAATAAATTTTTATAACCCTAAAAAATATTTTAAAAATCTAAGTGGGAGAGAAAATTTATTCATAGATAAATCTCGCGGTCTCCATCTTCAGTTTGTAGGCGATGCAATTAAACCCTGCGTGTCGGCAGTAAGGCCTTCCTCCCCAATGGACAGATTAATTGCTGTGTCGCCAGTACAAACCTTTTTTAGAGATAATTCTGGATAATTATTAGTGTGGACCACTTCTCCATCTGAAGGGTTCATTGCGAAAGAGATTGATTTGGGATTAGGTGATGGTTAACACTTAGTTGTATATAATAATATTCTCTCCATCTGAGTCACTGCTATTATATACTGGACCGAAACTATATCAATTATTTAATTTTACTTAACATAGTCAGTTGCCTAGATAGTAAAATTAAAAGGAATTGGCCTGTCTGGTCTGATGAAGAATAGTAGACGTCCACCCATCGTGGCATGTTATTCTCAGGTTACCAAGTTGCTGGCGAATTAATTTTAAAATGGTAGAGGGAACCAAATTAAAATGAATTTAAAGTTTTACTCATCATAATTAACGATTTTTTAGTTATGTGATTTTTAGGATTAAAATGGATTTTAACCCACTTGCTTTAATACTCAAAGAAAACAAACTAACGGGACAAATTTATGTTGACTGGAAATGTTACTTGGATATAGCTTTAACTACAAATGGTATTCCTTCAATACCAGAAAATGTGTCTGTTTCAGAAAAAAGTTCTTTCTTAGGGCCGAAAGGCATGAAGAAGAAAAAAGGTTCAGAAACAGGGAGATACATTTTCAAAGATAGTTAGTGAGCCACGGACTGGTGTGAAAAAACCGAAAGACAGATGTTTTCACTGCAACCAGACCCGGCATTAGAAAAAGCTATGTCCAGTATTTCTCAGAAGGCATAATAAACAGGGTAATTTCTGTTCACTGGTTGTGAAAACATGTTTAGCAGTGTTATCTACTGGTACCTGGTGTGTAGATACGGGAGCCACTAATCATGTCTGTAATTCATTGCAGGAGTTCCAAGAAATCCGACAACTTAGTGATGGGGAGATTTACCTGCATATGGGCAGTAATACAAAGGTAACAGCAGTTGCAGTAGGAGATGTTACTCTCAGTTTTGGTAGAGTCCGAATTTTAATATTGAGAGATTGCCTTTATGTACCTGCCATTAGAAGGAACTTACTTTTCGTTTTTGGATTGGTTAAAGACGGATATTTGGTTTATTTTAATAACTCTGTGGTTATTAAGGATAATAAATAGGTTATCTATTCTAGTACATTGGTGGATGATCTTTATATTATTACTCCAATATCTCCTACTTTGCAACTAATTAAAATGAATAACACATCTAATTTACCATATAAGAAAAAATTTCTTTCTTTAATGAACTAAATATTTCTTTGGCACTTATGGTTAGGTCATATTAATCTAAAAAGGATAAATAGACTGGTAGCAGATGGACCTTTGAGTTCATTGAAAGTGCATACACTTCTAGTATGTGAATCTTGCTTAGAGGGTAAGATGACTAAGAGGTCCTTTTCTGCCAAAAGTTATAGAGCTAAAGAATCGTTGGAGCTGGTTGATTCTGATGTGTGTGGTCCTATGACAATCCAGGCTAGAGGTGGCTTTGTGTACTTCGTCAGTTTCATTGATGACTACTCAAGGTATGAATACATTTACCTGATGCACCGTAAGTCTGAATGTTTTGAGAAATTCAAAGAATTCAAGACGGAGGCGGAGATAGAGAAGCGTATGGGTAAAAGTATCAAATCACTACGATCTGACCGTGGTGGAGAATACCTCTTTGGAGAGTTTAAGGACTACTTGTCATCAGAGGGGATTACATCCCAGTTGACTGCACCTGACATTCCACAGCAGAATGGTATAGCAGAAAGAAAGAATAGGACTCTTATGGAGATGGTAAGGTTAATAATGAGTTATTCAGGTTTACCCAATTCATTTTGGGGACTCGCTTTAGAAAGAGTAGCTTACATTTTGAACTTGGTGCCTTATAACTCAGTACCTTCTACTCTTACAGAATTGTGGACCGGGCGTAAGCCTAGTCTGAAACACATTTGGATTTGGGGGTGTCCAGCACATGTGCTGAAAAGAGAACGCAGGTAATTTGAAACCGAGGACAGAAGTCTATTTCTTTGTGGGGTATTCCAAGGAAATGAAAGGTGGTCTATTTTTATAATCGTAAGGATCAGAAGATTATTGTTAGCACCAATGCCCGATTCTTGAAAGAGGATTAATTATGGATCACAGACCCAAAAACAAAATTGTTCTGAAAGAACTGAGAGAAAATACCAGTAAAACGGAAGAGGAACCACAAGTCACTGATATTCCATTACCTCGTCGTAGTGGGAGGATTATCGGGACAAGTGCAAATCAAGAACAGGGTACTGATACACAGGGTTCAAATTCTACACAGCCTGTTACTACTAGTATACAGACACAGGTAGTGCCTCATCGTAGTGGGTGGGTTGTTCATCAACCTAACCGGTATATGTTACTGGAAGAGTCTTTTGACAAGATCCCGGTAGAACTGGATACCGAGCCCTGTAACTACAATGAAGCACTATAAGACAAAGATGCAGATCTTTAACAAAGGACTATGAATTCAAAGATGGAATCTATGTATTCCAATCAGGTATGAAAACTTGAAGAACCACCCGAAGGGATAAAACCCATTGGATGCAAGTAGATCTACAAGAGGAAGAGAGGAGTAGACGGGAAGGTTGAAACCTTCAAAGTAAGGCTTGTTGCTAAAGGGTTTACTCAAAAAGAAGGGATCGACTATGAGAAAACCTTTTCGCCGGTAGCCATGCTTAAGTCTATCCGGATTCTCTTATCCATTGCTGCACGTTTTGATTACGAAATCTGGCAAATGGATGCCAAGACAGCTTTCCTTAACGAAAGTCTTGATGAGTGTATCTATATGATACAACCAGACGTATTCATTGCAAAGGGCCAGGAGCACATGTTGTGCAAGCTTAAGAGATCCATTTATAGACTTAAGCAGGCATCGAGGTCTTGGAACACTCGATTTGATCAATCTATAAAGTCTTATGATTTTGATCAAAGTTCAAATGAGTCATGTGTGTACAAGAAGCGTGACGGAAGAGTGGTGATCTTTCTAGTACATTATGTAGACGATATCTTACTCATCGAAAATGATGAGGGGGCATTATCTATGGTTAAAGTTTGGTTATCTGGGTAATTCGATATGAAGGACTTGGGAGAAGCCAGTCACATCCTTGGGATCAAGCTTGTGCGAGATCGGAAACAAAGGATGTTGGGCTTATCACAAGTAAAGTATATCGACGATATCCTTGCTCGTTTTAGTATACAGGATTCCAAGAAAGGGTTTCTCCCTTTTAGGCATAGAATCACCCTATCCAAGGATCAGTGTCTTAAGACACCTGATGAGATAGAGAAGATGAAGGCGATTCCTTATGCTTCGATAGTAGGAAGTCTCATGTATGCTATGTTTTGCACAAGACCCGACATCTGCTTTGCCGTTGGCATGGTTAGCAGATATCAGTTTAACCCAGGGCCAGAGCATTGGACTGCGGTAAAGAATATAATAAAGTACCTGAAAATGACTAAGGATTATATGTTAGTTTACCGGGTAGACAGTCTAGTACCTTTGGGGTACACAGACTCAAATTTTCAGTTAGACATAGAGCTTACATCAGGAGACAATCTTGCAGATCCTTTACAAAGAGCTTACCAGCTAAGACTTTTGATAGTCATGTAGAGGGCATGAGTGTCAGATGTATGGCAACATGGTTTTGAGTATAAGTGGGAGATTGTTAGGGTTGATATTTTGAAAATCATATTTTTAGTATTTAATTTAATTTTTAATAAAATTAATTTTCTATTTTATGAGAATCTTTATGAGCAATACATGAGTATCATTTTTAATGTTATACATGGATGCCCGATATTCTGTGTAGTATTTAATCTGGTGTGTAGAGTACGGCTTGCACACAGAAGATCAGATTTTAGGTTCTTACAGAATATAAGTTTTATGTTCACAGTTTAGATGGAAATGGACATACCATCGGTACGACTGTAGCACAAAGTTTTAGTAGGCCTGTCTTGGTTACGAGGAACAGATAATAGCGCCGTCTATTGTTCCGACTTTCTGTGCTAGTACACTTTGTGTGTTTTGAATGGGACATTTGGGGTAATTAATTTTGTATTAACTATATAAATTAATTCACACCCAAGATTATTATGAATAGTGCTTATCCTCTTAATTCTGAAATAATTATTAATTTACATATATTTAATATTCGTTGTTTTGATTTATTAGAGGGTGCGACTTTATATTGGTCTATATTCCTGGTGAGTTGGATAGCGATATTATTTATATAGCAAATATTAATTATTGACAGAATCTACGTCCCGAAAGATCGGGATTGACGATACGCCCTTAAGGATCTTATAAGTTTTGACTGGGCCAAACTCTGCAGGTGAATTTAATTAATCTGGCGGTCAAATAAGTTAAGCAAAAGGGCTTAAGGAATATCAAGATGCCGATTAAATTAAATTGTCAGTAATTAAATTTAATTGGCGGGTATTGAGAATCTTAACGTGGGAAGAAATGGTAAACATTTAATAACATGAGCTCAATGCAAGAAGGTCTTGAGATTATGGGTCAGAGTGCAACTATAGTTCTTTAGTAGTGTGAACTGTAATTCAGTGTTTTATGAAAATTACAGAAATCGCTGCTTATTTTTCATAATTGCTGATACTACTATGCGTCTTTTTTTAATTACAGAAACCGCTGGTAGGTGTTTGTGTTCCACTGGAAGTATAACTCATAATTATTCTCCAGGTCACTGCTGTAGCCCTATATATACGCGGGTAGACTGAACCAGTTTGAGATTGATAGTTCATATATCGTCATCATTATGATATTATTTTTGTCTCTTAAAGACTTAAATATATCGGGGTTCTGCTGTACGAGTTCTCGGAGGATCGTAACCCACACTACGTTCGAGGATCACATAAGAGAATACAGTAGAAGATCTGACTGGAGCTTCAACTCAAAATCAAGTCGTAGTTGAAGATTAGATTGACAAAAGGTATTCTTCTAAATTAACTTTGGTTGCACGGGTTTATTTTTTATCGTTCGACGTCAAAATTTTTATTTAGAGCCCGTTTCGGCGTTTGCCCGTCCAGTTAATTTCTTTATCAAAAATTATTTTACAAAAATAATGATCTTGGCATTATTGCCTTCAACAATGACTACTGTCACTGTGTGTCATTTGGGGGTTCTGTTGGTCAGCTTGAAGCTGGTATACTCATCAGACTTGACACTACTGTGAGTCATCTGTAAAGTTTTGCTCATCGAGTCCCTTTCTTGGGTAAGTACCAGCGGGTTTGGCCTTCTCGGCTAAGGATTTCGGTTGGCAGATAGTTTGACAGCAGACTTTCTAAGGACTAAAAGGCTTAGCTTGGGATAGAATTATAGTGCAGTATAAGGCAGGGAGGAAACGCAAAGAGGAAAATGACTTGACTTTGCTTCGCTGTACCTCAATATTTTGTTTGCTTTCTCTTCTCTTTTTTTTATTTAGTTTTTTAGGATGAGGACTTGTGAGCCTCTCTTATTTTTAGTACCAACTAAATTAATAAAACTTTTTAATAAAAGTTTCTCCGCTTCTAGTTTGTGATGATTTCTGAAACTGTTCCTTAGATTTTGGTTTTTGCAGTATAACTAATTTATTAGAAAAACTTAAAATAAACTTTTATATTGATCGACTACTTGAAACATGATTACAAAGGAGAGCTCCGAACAAAGGTTTGGAACGAACTTCTGACAAAAGTTGCCTATGTATCCCGAAGAAGGGAATTAGGCCATAACGTAGTTCGAGGCATGGGTTATACTTGGGTATTGACACTCTTCTTTTTATTAACCTAACTTTTGCCAATGTTGCTCTTTCCAATTTTTGGCCTTGCGGGCTGTTTTAACTTTTGCCTGGGCCGCCTTTACAGTTTTTAACCCAGTGAACTTTTCTCTTTGTTTCAATTTTTCTCTCAAGGATAAAACCTTTTAAGCTGATCCGAGTTAATTGGCACAGAAAAGACATTCCTATCCAGATCCATAAGAATAGCGGCTCCTTCTGATATTAAGGTTTTGATAAGATCAGACACTGCCCAATTAGGATTGAACTTGTCCCTTGGATCGAAGATCGGAGCCAAGAACCAAATCACCTTCTTTCAAATTTCGAGACTTAACCTTCCCGTTAAATGCCCGCGCTATCCTTCTCTGATATTCTTGAACATAAAACAGAGCTCTAAGCCTTCTTTCATTAAATAGGAGTAACTCTTCGAACCTGTCCCTCTGCCATTCTGACTCGGGGATATCACTTTAAGCTAATATTCTTAGAGACGGTATTTTCAATTCTATTAGCAGAACTGCTTTCATTCTGCAGACCAAAGCATAAGGCGTTGCTCCAATAGAAGTTCCAATCGATGACCGATATTCCCAAAGCGCAAATGGCAACTTTTTTGGCCAACCCTTGCTTCCCTCTATCGTTTTCTGCAAGATCTTCTTTACATTCTTATTTACATCTTCCATAGCTCCAATGGTTTGTGGTCTGTACGATGAAGACTTATAACTGATGATTCGATACTCTTTTAAGAGGTCTAGAACTTCTCATTGAAAGTGGAAACTGTTGTAAAAAATTATCTCATGTGAAACTCCGTACCTATAAATGAGATTTTCTTTGATGAATCTGGTTACTTGGGAGTCTTTCAAGCAGCTTCGACCCACTTCGTGAAGTAATCAATTACTACAAGGATAAACTCATGTCCGTTCGATCCCTTAGGTGTGATCTTCCCTATGATGTCGATTCCCGAAACTGAGAACGGCCAGGGCGAGATCATGTTATAATGTTGAGATGACAGTACATGCATGAGGCTTGCGTGGATCTGGCATTTTTGGCATCTCTAAAAAAATTGATGGCAGTCTATTTCCATAGTCATCTAAAAATATCATTGGCGCAGGATTTTCTTAGTCAGCATCATCCCGCTCATGTGAGATCCGTAAACTCTTCTATGAATCACCTCACGTCCCTCTTCTGTGTCGACGACACAAAGTTTATTGACTCCCAGATATCCTCTTTAGTATAATTTTTCCCCACAGATTACGAACTGTGCAGCAAGCCTTCTGATAGCTCTTTGATCCTTTTTGTTGGCTCGACTAGGATACTCTCCCTTCTCAATGAAATTTCAAATGTCGTGATACCAGGGTAGTCCATCATTGACTTCTCGAGTAATGGAGATATTACTGATCGCGGGCGTATCCCTTTTTTGAATCTCCAAAGGCCTTATCCTTAAAAAGCGTCAGCAAACTTATCTTGCAACACATCTATGTGGAGGAGAGAGAATGTCAGGGTTGTATACTAAAAATCAAGAATTTTATTTGGTTTTAGTATTTAATTTTATTTTTAATAAATTTTTATTTTATTTTATGAGAATCTTAATGACCAATGAATGCAATATCATTTCTTTAATATTATACATGGTTATCTTTTATTTTGTGCAGTATTTAATCTGGTGTGTAGAGTGCGGCTTACACACAGAAGACTAGATTATAGGTTCTTGCAGAATATAAGTTTTTGTTCACAGTTTAGATAGAATTGGATAAACCATCAGTACGACTATAGCATAGAGTTTTAGTAGGTCTGTCTTAGTTACGGAGAACAGATAATAATGCCGTATATTGTTTTGACTCTCTGTGCTAGTACACTTTGTGTGTATTAAACATGACCACATTGGGGTAATTAATTTTATATTGACTAGATAAATTAATTCACACCCCAAAGTTATTACGAGTGATTATACTCTTAATTCTGAAATAATTGTTATTTACGTATATTTAATATTCGTTGTTTTGATTAATTAGAGGGTGCGATCTTTCATGGATCAATAGTCCTAGTAAATTGGATAGCAGTATTAATTATATGGTGAATATTAATTATTGACGGAATCCACGTCCCGATTGTTCGGAATTGACGATATCCCCTTAAGAAAACTTATAAGTTTTGATCGGGCCAAACCCTGCAGATGAATTTAATTATTTGGCCAGCAAATAAATTAAGCGGAAGGGCTTAAGAAATTTTAAAGATGCCGATTAAATTAAATTATTAGTAATTATATTTAATTGGCCGGTATTGAGAATTTTGACGTCGGGAGATGAGTTAAGTATTTAATAACAGGAGCTCAATGCAAATTGGTCTTAAAATTATAGCTACAAGTACAGTTATAGTTCTTTAGTGGTATGAACTGTAATTTAGTATTTTATAAAAATTACAGTAACTGCGACAAAGTTTTCGTAATTATAGAAACTGTTGAGGGGCTTGCATATTTACAAAAAATTGCTAGATAGGTATCTGAGTCACACTAAAAGTCTATGTCATTATTACTTCATAGGTCCTTGCTGGAGCCCTATAATATGTGGGTAGGCTGAACCACATTCATAAGTTGTCTTTCAAGACTAAGGTTGTCCAGGTTCTGTCGGTATCAGTTCTCGAAGGATTATAACCCATACTATATTCGAAAATTGCATTGGGAATACAGTAAAAGGTCTGTTCGGAGTTTTAACTCGGAGAATCAAAGTTCGTAGTTGAATAATCGACTGAAAAGGTTTTTATCTAAATTAACGGTGGTGGCATGGGTTTTATTTTGATCGTTCGACATCAAAAAAAATTTATTTGGAGCTTATTTTGGCGATTGTCCTTTCAATTTTTATTTTTCAAAAAATCATATATAAATCAATGATATTTGCAGTTTGCCTCCAACAATTAGTATTAGAGCCATTTTGATTTTGTTTTTGGTTAATCAAGGGGTTGGATAGATTTAGAGATGTACTAACTTCGTTTTACAGACGTTCTAATCCCGATTTTATGATCATTATTATATTTATGTTTGATTGAATGTGTGGGTGATGATTATAATTTAATTTTTAATCACAATGGTTGTTCATGATAGTTTAACCTTTTTAGATCGATTGTGAGCTTTTGAAATATAGGTTTTGATGTAAAAATTTTTATTTATTTTTAAATATTATTTAGAATATTTAAGAACAGGTTTGAGTGTCCAAGAACACGAAGAATAGGTGGCGGCATAACTGGCGGCTCCGGCGGTGGTGTTGGGTGGTTCAGGCTATCGATCGCGGTGATTGTTCTACGATTTTTGCAACAGATTTTTTGATAAGTTTCTACAGGTTTTATGCATCAAAAAACTACAACAAAATAGTCCTAAAATCCAGCAAAAATAGGCTAGAAAAATAGCCACCGGCGGCGGCACAAGCTGGCGGTTTCTGGGGCTATTTTGGTCAGTTTTTGCAACGATTTCGAGGGAGGTTTCAAGTAATTTTTTGGGCAAAAACAGCAGTAAAACTGGGTTGGAAAATAGTCCAAAATAGTGGTAAAAAATAGCAGAAGGCGGCACAGAAAAAAAGCACAAATAGCGGCGATTTTTTGTGACGCCGATGGGCTGTTTCGGGGTTTTTTTCCGAGGCTTTTGGAGACTATTTTTGGGGCATTCTTATGGGTTGCATGTTACTGTATATTATTGCTAAAAATAGGAGAAAATGGGAGCCAAAACAATCACAGAACAAGGCTTAAACGGACAGAGGCAACAAGCAGCTAGGGGCGACGACAGTATGGGCTGTTTGCCCCTCATTGAAAGCTATTTTCGAGATGTTTTTCATTCTGATTTTATGAAAAAAAATAGTATATTTCGTAAGCTATTTTTTAGAAAAAACCAAGATAAAATCAGAGTTTGGGAGTGGCGAAAATAGCTGCCAGAAGCGGCGGCAATGGTGCGGCGCCTGGTGGCACGTGGCGCCTAGTGGCTTGTAGTGGTTGCTTGCTTCGAGATCTCATGGGGTTGTTTTTCCTGATATGTAATGATCAGAATAGTGTTATATTTGTATAACACTGTGTTTCAAAAAATCCTAACACGACTTGGATGTCGAAAGTTGATTCTGATAAGAATTAAAAGATTACGAGTTAATTTTTGAATATTAGACTGAAACTCAAAAGAGTTTCTGTTTGATCATAAAATCGGGATATATGCATATTTTGTATTTATATTTATTTAAATTACGTGGATGATATATATATATAAAATTTATTCATGTTAATTTTAATTAATTCAAAAAATTTGATTTTAATTAATATTTTGTAATGAAAAATAAAATAAAATTTTTTTAATTAAAAGTTTTTTAATTAAATAGAAAAACTTTAGATATTTTATTTTTTTACAAAATAACATGTCTAAGATGATTTTTAAAAAATTGGATATTTTAAAAAAGTGTGAAAATTAATTTTAAATTTTGGATTAATTAAAATAGAAAAATATTTAATCTTAATAAATTATTTTTTCGAAAAATGTGTAACGTAAAAATAAAATATTTGAATGCTTTTAATTAATACTTTAGTTGTAAAGTAAAGAAAAAACTATGCATTCATCTGTAATTTTATTTGTTTCGCATTAAAACACTAAAAAATAGTTTGACAAACCGGAATCTTATAGATTGTGTGCACGGAAAGATATTTTAAAATTTTTTGGATCGTGTGTTTTTCAAAATTAATAAAATTATTTTACTTAAACAGATTTTTATAACCCTAAAAAATATTTTAAAAATTTAAGTGGGAGAGAGAATTTATTCACAGATAAATCCCGCGGTCTCCATCACCAGTTCGTAGGTGATGTAATTAATTCTGTATGTTGGCAGTAAGACCTTCCTCCCCATCAGATAAGATTAATTGCGATATCGCCTGTACGAACCTCCTACAAGGATAATTATGGATAATTGTTAGAGTGGATCACTTCTCCATCTGAATGGTTTATTGTGAAGCGATTGATTCGAAATTAGGTGGTGATTAACACTTAACTGTAAATAATAGTATTCTTTGCATCTGAGTCATTGCTATTATTTACTGGACCAAAACTATGTCAACTATTTAATTTTACTTGGCATGATCAGTTACCTAGATAGTAAAATTAATAGAAATTGACATGCCTGAAAAATGATGGATAGTAGACGTCCTCCCATCGAGGCGTGCTATTCACAGAATACCTGGTTGCCGATGAATTTTTTTTAAATGATAGAAGGAACCAATTTTAAAAATAAATTCAAAATTTTGCTCGCCATAATTAACGGTTATTTTAATTATGTGATTCTCAGGAATAAAATAGCTTTCAATCCACTTGCGACGATACTCAAAGAAAACAAACTAATGGGATCAAACTATATAGACTAGAAAGGAAACTTGGATATTGTCTTAACTGCTGAGAACTATAAGTTTGTATTATCTGAGATATGTCGACTAGTACCTGTTGAAGGGACGACCAAGCAGGAAACCCAAGCCTATCAGAAGTGGCAGAAAACTGATCAGATGGCTCGCTGTTACATTTTGGCTTCCATGTCAAATGTATTGCAGCATCAGCATCAGTCTATGCCCAGTGCATATGACATAATTATGAACCTCGAAAAAATATTTGGGGATCAAAATCGTGCTGCTAGGCAGGTGGCTATGAAGTCTCCGATGAATATAAGCATGGCTGAAGGCACCCCAGCCAGGAATCATGTTTTGAAGATGAACAGCCATCTGAATAAATTGGAGATTCTAGTAGCTGAAATTGACGAAAAAACCCAGGTTGATATCATATTCCAATCACTGCCTGATAGCTTTAAGCAGTTCTGCCTGAATTATTCTATGAATAAGCTCAGCTTTTCATTGGTAGAACTTCTTAAAGAACTTTAAGCAAGCGAGGGTGTTCTTAGGAAGCCAGATACTGTGCATGTGGCTAAAAGAAATTCTTCCTCTAAGCCAAAAGGTAAGAAGAAGAAAAGATTCAGAAATAGGGAGGCACAGGTCCAAAAGCAGCTAAAGGGCCAAAAGCTGGTGTGAAAAAGCCGAGAGGTAAGTGCTATCACTGTAACCAGTTTGAGCATTGGAAAAAGCAGTATCCAGTTTTTCTCAGTAAGTAGAACATGCAAGGTAATTTTTGTTCACTAGTGGTTGAAACATGTTTAGCGGTGTTATCTAGCAATACTTGGTGTGTAGATACGGGAGCTACTAATTATGTCTGCAATTCTTTGTAGGGGTTCTAAAAAATTAGGCAGCTCAGTGATGGGAAAATTTATCTACATATGGGTAATAATACTAAGGTGATAGCAGTTGTAGTAGGAGATATCACTCTCAGTTTAAGTGGAGATAGAATTTTACTTTTAAAAATTGTCTTTATGTACTTTCTATTAGAAGAAATTTAATTTCGGTTTCTAATTTAATAAAAGATAAATATTTTATTCATTTTAATGACTTTGTAGTTATTAAAAAAATAAACGTTTTATTTGTTCTGGTACATTGGTGGATGATCTATATGTTATATCGCATATCTCTCCTACACTGCAACTAATTGAATTGAATAATACATCTAATTTATCATATAAGAGAAAGAATCCTTCTTTAATGAACCAAACGTTTTCTTTGGCACTTAAGCTTGGATCATATTAATCTAAAAATGATAAATAGACTAGTAGAAGATGGACCTTTGAATTCATTGAAAGTGGAAGCACTTCTAGTCTTTGAGTCCTGCTTAGAGGGTAAGATGATTAAGAGGTCCTTCTCGGCCAAAGGCTATAGAGCTAAAGAACCATTAAAACTAGCTCACTCTGATGTGTGTGGTCCTATGACTATCCGAGCTAGAGGTGGCTTTGAGTACTTTGTTAGTTTCTTTGAGTACTACGATCCGACCATGGTGGGAAGTACCACTTTGGAGAGTTTAGGGACTACTTGTCGTCAGAGGAGATTATATCCCAATTGACAGCACCAGACACTCTGCAGCAGAATGGTGTAATAGAAAAAATGAATATGATTTTTATGGAGATAGTAAGGTCGATGATGAGTTACTCGGAATTACCCGATTTGTTTTGGGACTTGAATTAGAAATCTCGGCTTATATTCTGAACTTGGTACCTTCTAAGTCAGTACCTTCTACTCCCACAGAATTATGGACCAGACGTAAGCCTATTCTGAGATGTATTCAGATTTGGAGGTGTCCAGCACATGTGCTGAAAGGGAACGCCGGTAAGTTGAAACCGAGGACAGAAGTTTATTTTTTTGTTGGGTATCCCAAGGGAATGAATGGTGATTTATTTTATAATCCTAAAGATCAAAAGGTCATTGTTAGCACCAATGCCCGATTCTTGGAAGAGGATTGTATTATGAACCACATGCCCAAAAGTAAAATTGTTCTGGAAGAATTAAGAGAAAATACCAGTAGAACGAAAGAGGAACCACAAGTTACTGATATTCCTGTGCCTCGTTGTAGTGAGAGGATTATCAGAACAGGTGCAGATCCTGAATCAGATTAGGGTGCTACCATTAACATGCCTGATGAGCATGTGGGTAATGGTGCACAAGGTTCAGATTTTGCACAGCGCCTAACTACTAGTACATAGACGCAGGTAGTGCCTCGTCATAGTGGAAGAGTTGTTCATCAACCCAATCGGTATATGTTTTGGGAAGAGTCTTTTGACAGAATTCTGATAGAACTAGATACTAAATCATTTAACTACAATGAAGTACTCCAGGACAAAGATGTAGTTTTTTGGCAAAATGCAATGAATTTAGAGATAGAATCTGTGAGACCCTGACCCGTTTTCTTTTTTCGGCGTTTTTGGACGCGCGCTACGTGTTTTCATTCGAGCATGTTTTTACTACTTTTGATGCATGATTGGGTTTAGATATGCATGCGGGGTAGGTTCCCAAGGCCGTGGGCCGTTGTGGCACGAATTTTGAAAATTTTCAAAAAAAAATAATTTGGAGGCCTATAAATATCTAGAGTTAGATGTTTTCAAAACATAACTCCTAAGTTTTTCCTCTTTTTTCTCTGCCTTTTCTCTAAGTTCTCGGGGGCCTGGGGCTCAGTTTTTGATGATCAGACTACGGATTCTTGGTATCAGCATTGAGGGATACGCAACCATCCGGTCAGATTTTGATTCTGGCGAGGCTCGATTTTGCACGTGGTTCGAGGCGTCGAGTTTTTAACTCACCGAGGTAGGATTCTAGACCTGTATATTTTATAAGGGTGCTACGTGTAATCGGGTGTATTTTTATCGGTCGGATTGCTGTAGGTCTGATTTTATTTCAAGAAAATTGGGTTTTTTGTTTAAAAAGACTTTTTGTGTGTTTTCGGTGAATGGAATTGGGTTTTGAAGCTTTTCGTTCGGTGATCTTTGGTAGTTTGAGTTCGTGTATGTTCGTGGGAGTTTATTATATGTGGGTTGGTATGTTTATGTGTGTTTAGAAGCATTATAGTGAGTGTTTGAGAGTTTGGGGGCTTAGAATTCATCACAGGGACATTCTAGAGCATCTGTGCACGCTGAAGGGAGCTCAAGCACCGAGTGGGCGCCTAGCGAGCGCTGCATTCTGGTGGTTAGGCGCTCAAGTGCTCTGCGAGTGCCGGGTCCGTAGGGTTATTTTTTGGCCTTTTTCTTTGATCATATCTCCCTCATCCGGACTCGAAATTGGATCGTTTGGGTGTTCAAATTGAAGCCCCGGAAGTTTTCTTTCCAATGACACCTCTCCCACCTTAAAATTATTTTTGTAGAAAAAGTTATGATCAAAAGAGTGAAGGTATGTCAAGATTTTCAAACCGTTTTCACTCGTTTTTGGCCGAATGTTTGGGTAAGGTTGTTGTTCATCCTTGTTGCCCCTTTTAATCAAGTTTCTTATTTCTTGGGGTATCGTGGGCTTGTGTTGAGCGCGTGTGGGCATCGAGGGTGTGTGTTGAGATTGTTCGGGTCTGGGCTGTTGTGCGATGGTGATTCGGTGGTTGGGTTTGGTTTCCAATTGGCGTCTTATGGTATTCAATTGATTAATTTATGAGAATTAGTCGATTCAAATACCTGTGGATTCCTTTTGGGGTTCGGTTGATCGTGTGGTGGTTTCAAAAGTTGTGTCGTGGCTTCGGGTGTGTGTTTAGATGCCGTCCTCGTGGGTGACGTGTATGGTGAGATGTGGGTGTGATGTCATGGTTTGAGGTTATATGGCTATGTGTGTTCTTATAGCTAGTTTATGCATTTATAATTGTTTATTTACGCATGGTTTATATAAGTGGATTACATGATTTGATAGCGTTGTGTGTAACGAGGTTTTATGCTTTAAAACTCAGAGTTTTATAGGCATGCGTATATGGGTTCTGAGGAACGGATGCATGTGATGCATGTTGCATGAGTTGCAAGTGTTATGTGGGTCGCGTGTGTAACATGTGACGTGGTTTGTGATACGTAGTGATAGTACGTGATTTTATGCATTTTAAATCCTAACTAGGTTATGCATAGGTGTATTGGATAAGATAGTAGAACATGTGGTTCTGTGAATGTTAGCTCTAGCTGACGGTGCATTTGACAAGGATGCGGTCCCTCGGTGAAAGTCCGTAAAGGTGTGTCGGTAGTGCTGCGGTCCTTCGGTTAATGTCCGGGAAGGTCAGGGTTGAGGTTCTTCGGTTGAAGTCCGTAAAGGTGTATGGTAGGGCTGAGATCCTTCGGTTGAAGTCCGTAAAGGTGCGTTAACGGGGGGTGCGGTCCATCGGTAAAAGTTCGAGAAGGTTTATGATTTTCATGTACTGTATTATGGGACGGATAGACCAAATTTCAAACTGTTTTAAGAGTCGTGTGAATCATGATCTAAAAACCTTTTTTAACTGTTTTCAAGGCTCCTATGAGTGAGTGAAAACATAGTTTGTATCCTCGCTTTTCCTTGCATGTGAAATTATTTTCAAGGCTTGAAAGAGAGTCTAAACCTGCACTTCGATTTCCTAGCATGATTTGTTTATATTGCATGCTTGTCTAGTTTCTGCTTAGCTTTGGCTCACGGTGTGGGATAAAATATTTTCAGGTATCGATCACGCGCGCTGATTCGGGGTTGCTGATTGGGAGCGGAAGAGTTATAGTCTTCCTTTTGTTTCTGTCTGTCATGTATGCTTATTACATGTTTCTCGGCGTTAGAGCCTTGTATTGTAAGCCATTTGGCGTTTATATACAATGCATGTATGTTTCATTTTGAGAGTGTATTCTCGGGTTGGTTGTTTTTGGGTGTTTCACGTAACCCGGACTTTGGGGCGTGACAGATTGGTATCAGAGCTCTGGGTTCGAATACCTATGAGTCGTGAAAAGAGGGTGTATCCCGTGTGAGGTTGATTGCGTGTGCCTGGTTGCATGTGCTTACATGCTTTAATAACATGACGAGTCAGCATGTTAGATATGTGAATGATGTGTGTATGTGAGCATGGGGGTTGAACTATGGGATTGATTAGTCCTGCCTTTAGGCGTTTGGATTAACAAACTTGGGAGCCAAGTTAGAAACGTGTTTAGCTGACGTGATTTCTAGCAGGGAATCTGAGTAGGCTATCTAGATTGATGGGTCATTCTTGTCAGTTCTCCCTGGTATGTGGGATCTATTTAACATGAACCTATGTGGCTATGTGTTAGCATGTCTATATGCTTAATGTTTATGTTCGTGTTGTGTGCTGCATCTTATATGGTGTCTTCTTTCATATAGACGTGATGTCTGCGAGGAGAGAGCGAGGCCGTGGTCAAGGTCGTGGCTGTGGTGTTGGCCAAGGGGATGTTCCTATCCCTGCGTGCGATGGTGGTTGCCTTCGGTCAGCTAGTGGAGGTTGCTAGGGGAGAGAGTAGGATCCAGCAGGATGGTGGAGGTGCACAATCTCAGGGGCATATGGATAAACGCCAGAGGTTGTCTGGTCCGTGTTCATGTTCTGGGGAGTCGTATCAGCAGCAGTTTCTTGTATCAGTACCAGTGGTGGCTTCATTTGGGAGGCCAGAGCAGGAGCAGAGGGAATTGATTTGCTATCGGTGCAAATAGCTAGGACATCGTGTGCGAGAGTGTCCGCCACCGAGGCAGCACCAGTATCCATGGATGAGGTAGTTCAAGGGTTCTGCCCCAATTCAGTAACAAAGGAGGGAGCCACCAATTTGTTTCAGATGTGGCCAGTCTAGACGTATCCGCAGGACCAACCCGTAGAGAGAGAGAGTGCACCGAGCAGGGCAGGCACATCAGAGGGTTCGTTTGTGCAGGATCAACAACAGTATCCAGCAGTACAGACTTTCAGGATGGCAGGTGGGAGTGCTTCAGTTCAGATTCCAGGTGGGCAGCCCAGATAGACACAGGGCCGAGTGTATATCCTTGACACTCCCAGCTCCTTGAGGGCGCCAATCATACCTGATGAAGCAGCTAGTTCTTGAGGGAGCAGAGGTACTTTCTGAGTATGCAAGTCTTGGGCCAGTTTCTTTATTGCATCTGTTTGGGAGTTGATGATGGTTTCCGTGGATGGTGTGCTGTGTGGAGGCGGTAGTTGGTGTGGTTGTGAGGTTGGAGTGAGTTGTAGATCCCATGTCTTTGAGATAGTTGGCTATTGTCTAAGATGCCTGACCTTGTTTGACTATATCCTAAGAATGGTTTTGCTGGCCATCTCGTGTATCTTTGTTAATTGTGATCACCGGGTTGTTTCCTTAACCTCGAGTTGAATTTTGGGGGTAAAATTCCGTTAAGGGGGGTAGAGTTGTGAGACCCTGACCCGTTTTCTTTTTTCGACGTTTTTGGACACACGTTACGTGTTTTCATTCAAGCATGTTTTTACTGCTTTTGATGCATGATCGGACTTAGATATGCATGCGGGGTAGGTTCCCAGGGCCGTGGGCCGTTATGGCACGAATTTCAAAAAATTTCAAAAAAAAAATATTTTGGAGGCCTATAAATATCTGGAATTAGATATTTTCAAAACTCAACTCTTAAGTTTCCTCTTTTTTCTCTCTGCCTTCTCTCTAAGTTCTCGGGGGCCTGGGGCTCGATTTTCAATGATCAGACTACGGATTCTTGGTATCGACATCGAGGTTATGCAACCATCCGGTCAGATTTTGATTCTGGCGAGGCTCGATTTTACACGTGGTTCGAGGCATCGAGTTTTTAACTCACCGAGGTAGGATTCTAGACCTGTATATTTTATAAGGGTGCTACGTGTAATCAGGTGTATTTTTACCAGTCGAATTGCTGTAGATCTGATTTTATTTCAAGAAAATTGGGTTTTTTGTTTAAAACGACTTTTTGTGTGTTTTCGGTGAATGGAATCGGGTTTTGAAGCTTTTCGTTCGGTGAACTTTGGTATGTTGAGTTCGTGTATGTCCGTGGGAGTTTATTATATGTGGGTTGGCAAGTTTATGTGCGTTTAGAAGCATTATAGTGAGTGTTTGAGAGTTTGGGGGCTTAGAATTCATCACAGGGACGTTCTGGAGTGTTTGTGCACGCTGAAGAGTGCTCAAGCGCCGAGCGGGCGCCTAGCGGGCGCCTAGCGAGCCCTTCATTCTGGTTGTGAGGCTCTCAAGCGCTCTGCGAGCGCTGGGTCCGTAGGGTTATTTTTTAGCCTTTTTCTTTTGATCATATCTCCCTCATCCGGACTCGGAATTGGATCATTGATGTATTCAAATTGAAGCCCCGGAAGTCTTCTTTCCAATGACACCTCTCCAACCTTAAAATTATTTTTGTAAAAAAAGTTATGATCAAAAAAGTGAAGGTATGTCAAGATTTTCAAACCGTTTTTCACCCGTTTTGGCCGAATGTTTGGGTAAGGTTGTTGTTCATCCTTGTTGCCCCTTTTAATCAAGTTTCTTGTTTCTTGGGGTATGATTGGCTTGTGTTGAGCGCATGTGGGTGTCGAGGGTGTGTGTTGAGCTTGTTCGGGTCTGGGCTGTTGTGTGATGGTGATTCGATGGTTGGATTTGGTTTCCAATTGCCGTCCTATGGTATTCAATTGATTAATTTATGGGAATTAGTCGATTCAATTACATGTGGATTCCATTTGGGGTTTGGTTGGTCATGTGGTGGTTTCAGAAGTCGTGTCGTGGCTTCGGGTGTGTGTTTAGATGCCGTCCTCGTGGGTGACGTGTATTGTGAGACGTTGGTGTGATGTCATGATTTGAGGTTATATGGCTATGTGTGTGCTTATAGCTAGCTTTATGCATTTATAATTGTTTATTTATGCATGGTTTATATAAGTGGATTACATGATTTGATAGCGTTGTGTGTAACGATGTTTTATGCTTTAAAACTCAGTGTTTTATAGGCATGCGTATATGGGTTCTGAGGAACGGATGCATGTGATGCATGTTTCATGAGTTGCAAGTGTGTAACATATGACGTTGTTTGTGATACGTAGTGATAGTACGTGGTTTTATGCATTTTAAATCCTAACTAGGTTATGCATAGGTATATGGGATAAGATAGTAGAACATGTGGTTCTGTGAATGTTAGGTCTGGCTGACGGTGCATTCGACAGGGCTGCGGTCCCTCGGTGAAAGTCCGTAAAGGTGTGTCGGTAGGGCGTGGTCCTTCAGTTAAAGTTCGTGAAGGTTAGGGCTGAGGTCCTTCAGTTGAAGTCCGTAAAGGTGTATGGTAGGGCTGAGGTCCTTCGGTTGAAGTCTGTAAAGGTGCGTTAACGGGGGCTGCGGTCCATCGGTGAAAGTCCGAGAAGGTTCATGGCTTGCATGTACTGCATTGTGGAACAGATAGACCAATTTTTAAACTGTTTTAAGAGTCGTGTGAATCACGATCTAAAAACCTTTTTCAACTGTTTTCAAGGCTCCTGTGAGTGAATCAAAACATGGTTTGTATCCTCGCTTTTCCTTGCATGTGAAATTGTTTTCAAGGCTTGAAAGAGAGTCTAAACCTGCACTTCGATTTTCTAGCATGCTTTGTTTATATTGCATGCTTGTCTACTTTCTGCTGAGCTTTGGCTCACGGTGTGGGATAAAATATTTTCAGGTATTGATCACGCGCGCTGATTTGGGGTTGCTGATTGGGAGCGAAAGAGTTATAGTCTTCCTTTTGTTTCTATTTGTCATGTATGCTTATTACATATTTCTCGGCGTTGGAGCCTTGCAATGTAAGCCATTTGGCGTTTATATACAATACATGTATGTTTCATTTTGAGAGTGTATTCTCGGGTTGGTTGTTTGTGGGTGTTTCACGTGACCCGGAGTTTGGGGCGTGAAAAATTCTATGTATTCTAATCAAGTCTAAAAACTTGTAGAACCACCTAAAAGGATAAAACCCATCGGATGTAAGTGGATCTACAAGAAGAAGAGTGGAGTAGACGGGAAGGTTGAAACCTTCAAAGCTAGGTTTGTTGCAAAATGGGTCACTCCAAAAGAAATGATCGATTATGAGAAAACCATTTCACCAGTAGCCATGCTTAAGTCTATTCAGATTCTCTTATCAATGGCGGCTTATTTTGATTACGAAATTTAGCAAATGGATGTCAAAACAGTTTTCCCTAATGGAAGTCTTAACAAGTGTATCTATATGGCATGATTAGACGGTGTTATAGCAAAGGGCCAAGAGCACATGCTGTGAAAGCTTAAGAGATTTATTTATGAACATAAACAGACATCGAGGTCTTAGAATACTCGGTTTGATCAAGCCATAAAGTCTTATAGTTTTGATAAAAGCCCAGACGAGTCCTGTGTGTACGAGAAGCATGACGAAAACGCGATGGTCTTTCTTATACTTTATGTAGATGGCATTTTGCTCATCAGAAACGATGCGTGGGTGTAATCTTCAGTAAAAGTATGGTTATCTGGGTAGTTCGATATGAAGGACTTGGGAGAAACCAGTCACATCCTTGGGATCAAACTTTTGTGAGATTGAAAACAAAGGATGCTGGGTTTATCACAAGCAAAGTATATCGATGACAACTTTGCTCATTTTAGCTTGCAGGATTCCAAGAAAGGGTTTTTCCCTTTCAAGCATGGAATCACTCTATCCAATTATCAGTGTCCTAAGACACCTGATGGGATAAATAAGATGAAGGCAGTTTCTTATGCTTCGGCATTGGAAAGCCTAATGTATGCTATGTTTTGTACTAGACCCGACATCTGATTTGTCGTTGGCATGTTAGCAGATATCAGTCTAACCCAGGGCAAGAGCATTGAACTATGATAAAGAATATAATCAAGTACTTGAAAAGAACTAGGGATTATATGTTGGTTTATCAGGTAGATAGTTTAGTACCTTTAAGATACACAGACTCGAATTTCTAGTCAGATAAAGATTTCCGTAAGTCTACCTCAGCATATGTGTTTACCTAGGGAGGTAGAGTTATAAGTTAGAGGAGTATCAAGCAGTCTTGCATTGCTGATTCCACCATAGATGTTGAGTACGTGGCAGCTTCTAAAGCAGCTAAAGAGAACGTTTGGCTTAGAAACTTTCTGTTGGATCTAGATGTGGTGCCTTCAGTTCAGTCGGCTATTATACTTTATTGTGACAATAGCGAAGTGGTTGTAAACTCGAAGGAGTCAAGAGTCCACAAGAAAGGAAAGCACATTGAGCATAAGTATCACCTGATACGAGAAATTATACAGAGGGGTGATGTTGCTGTGATTAAGATTGTATCAGGGGACAACCTTGTAGATCCTTTTACAAAGAGCCTATCGTCTAAGACTTTTGGCAGTCATGTAGAGGGCATGAGAGCCAGATGTGTGGTAGCATGGTTTGAGTATAAGTGGGAGATTGACAGGGTTATATACTAAAAACCATGAATTTTATTTGGTTTTAGTATTTAAATTTATTTTTAATAAATTTTTTTATTTCATGAGAATCTTAATGAGTAATGAATGCAATATCATTTCTTTAATGTTATGCATGGTTGTCATTTATTCTGTATAGTATTTAATCTGGTGTGTAAAGTACGGCTTGCACACCGAAGACCAGATTATAAGTTTTTGGTCACAGTTTAGATGAAATTGAACAATCCATCGATACGACTGTTGCACAGAGTTTTAGTATGCCTTTCTTGGTTACGGGGAACAGATAATAGCACCGTTCCAACTCTCTGTACTAGTATACTTTGTGTGTATTGAATAGAACCACATTGGGATAATTAATTTTATACTGGCTATATAAATTAATTCACACACCAAGGTTATTATGAGTTCTTATGCTCTTAATTCTGAAATAATTATTATTTGCGTATATTTAATATTCGTTGTTTTGATTCATTAGAGGGTGCAATCTTTTATGGGTTAATAGTCTTGGTGAGTTGGATAACGGTATTAATGATATGGTGAATATTAATTATTGACGAAATTACATCACAATGTTCGAAATTGACAATACCCCCTTAAAGAAACTTATAAGTTTTGATCGGACCAAATCCTGTAGGTGGATTTAATTATTCGGTCGACAAATAAGTTAAGCGGAAGGGCTTAATGAATTTTAAAGATGCAGATTAAATTAAATTATTAGTAATTAAATATAATTGACGGGTATCAAGAATCTTAATGTGGGAAGATGAGTTAAACATTTAGTAACAGGAGCTCAATGCAAATTGGTCTTGAGATTATGGCTGAAAGTGCAGTTACAGTTCTTTAGTGATATGAACAGTAATTTAGTATTTTGTGAAAATTGCAGTAACTGCTACAAAGTTTTCATAATTACAAAACTGCTGGATAAGTATCTAGGTCACACTAGAAGTCTATATCATAATAACTCCATAGGTCCTTGCTGGAGCCCTATAAATATGTGGGTAAGCTGAACCATATTCATAAGTTGTCTTTCAAGACTAAGGTTGCCCAGGTTCTGCCGATACCAATTCTCGAAAGATCATAGCCCACACTACGTTCGGGAATCGCATCAGGAATATAGTAAAAGGTCTGTTCGGCGCTTCAACTCGGAGAATCAAAGTTCGTAGTTGAACCATCGACTGAAAAGGTATTCATCTAAATTAATTGTGGTTGCACGGGTTTTATTTTGACCGTTCGACATCAAAAAGTTTTTTATCTAGAGCCTATTTTAGCGATTGCCTATTCAATTTTTATTTTTAGAAAAATTGTATACAAATCAATAATCTTAGTAGTTTGCCTCCAACAGGAAAGTCATCCTTAGGACTAGCCTTGTTAAGATCTCTGAAGTCGACACACACTCGAATTCTTTCATCTTTCTTTGGGACTGGGATGATGTGAGAAATCCAGCGTCCATCTGCTTGGTGACTTCCTCCTTAAACTCGAGGGCCCAGTCTGACCTGATTCTTCTGAGCTTCTGTTTGACAAGTTTGGCATCGGGATAGAGAGGGATTTGAAAATTTTACAATGTCAGGATCGATTCTCGGCCTACCTTTGTAGGACCATGCAAAAACGTCTTTAAATTCTTTTAATAAAAGGGTTAACTGCTTACGTTCTTCCGAAGAGAGCGTACAACCAACATGAACTATATGTGGATCCCTTTCATTGATAAGATTTATTAAAATAGTTTATTTCATTACAAGTTTATCTCACATTTCATCTTCCTTTTCAACTGAAAGTTTTAATTTCATGGGAGATATCCTCCTCGAATTTATTAAAATTTTTAGAATCCAAACAAGATATATGAGGCACAACGAAGTAAGCAAAATCCAGATTCATTTCATTGATTTCAACAGGGGTTACAATTTTGAACTTGAAATGGAAAGGTCTCGGAATGCCAACAGATGCATTCCCAGTAGACTTGCTAACATTGGAACCGTTACAAACTCGATTAAAACAAACTCACCAGACTCAGACTCCAACTCACTTTCTACATCATGCATATGAAAAGACTCAAGGGATTGACTCTTTTGTATTTCAGCAATATCCATAATGAGCATAGTGTAATTTGCAGGCTTGTCGGCATCCGTCATTAGCATAGCCTTATCTTCTTTGTTACCTATACGCACTCGGGCCATCTCTTCATCAAAGAATGAACCTAGATCTCCTTCCTCATAATGAACTACTTGGTCTGTTGGTATCTTTTTTGTGAAGCCCATCTGCCATATTTCTGTTTCTTCCTCACTATCAGACAACTGGTGGCCGGAAAAGATTTTTAGCCCTAGCAACTTTTAAATAGTCTTCTCCTCTATCCATGGTTCGAGAAACCCACAGTAAGGAAAATCATCCCCTTTCTTGATACGGCATCCGTTCAATGTTGGCTTGTACTTCCCCATCTTTGGTTCTTCCAACTCTGGCTTGTACCCCACTCTACATCCATGGCAATTGTGATGCACGGAAATTGATTTCGAGACTCCTTGCAGGTGCTTGCCTAGTTTCATTCCCAAAAAGTAAGACATTCCTTTCATCATTGCCATCACCTTTTGATTTATGTAGTTCTTTTCCTCGTTCATTAGAACTCGAATGGCCGTAGTCTCGTCAAAGTCAAACCCATTTAGAAGAAGGTCTTCTTCCCCATGTTGGATCTCAAGGAGTGGAGTAGTGTCACTGAGCGGAGTTGGCAAGCTAGTTTCTCCTT
Organism: Heliamphora pulchella; assembly: GCA_032270985.1. NCBI lineage: Eukaryota > Viridiplantae > Streptophyta > Magnoliopsida > Ericales > Sarraceniaceae > Heliamphora > Heliamphora pulchella. The sequence goes on from JAULJZ010160351.1 coordinate 26,615, forward strand.
GAATGGTGACAGTTACCCCTTCCTTAATCAACTTTACTTTCTAGTGTTGGGTCAACGAAACTGCTCCAACTGCCCGGTCATGCTGCCAAGGCCTTCTTAGCAACATATTAAACGAGGCTGGCACATCAAGAACATCAAATTCTACCTTGCTGTCCAGCAGTCCCATATTCACGGCAAAAGTTACTAACCTTAGAACATCTCTTCGTGTGGAGTTCAGGAACTACTTATCAGAACATGGGATTACATCCTAATTATCTGCACCAGGTATGCCTCAACAGAATGGTGTAGCGGAAAGGGGGAATAGGTCATTTAAGGAGATGGTGAGGTGCATGATGTGTTATTCAGATTTACCACATTCGTTTTGGGGGTATGCATTAGAAATGGCG
>JAULJZ010160361.1:0-26996 GCA_032270985.1 Heliamphora pulchella
ACTGAGGCACTATTCCACCTGTTTTCATCATCGGATTCGCCTAAGATTAGGCGGGGTCAAATTGGGGTGTCTACACCACCTACCTAGCAGCACGATTTTGATTCATAAACATTTCTTTGAGATTCATAATCATATCATAAGCACTAGGCATAAACTGATGCTAATGTTGCAAAACATTTGGCATAGAAGCTAAAATGTAATAGCGAGCCATCTGATCAACTTTCTGCCACTTCTGATGTGCCTAAATTTCCTGTTCGGTCGCCCCCTCAATAGGTACTAGTAGACAAATCTCAGTTAATACAAACTTATAGTTCTCAGTAGTTAAGACAATGTCCAAATTCCTTTTCCAGTCAACATAGTTTGGTCCCGTAAATTTGTTTTCTTTGAGTATAGATGCGAGAGAATTGAAAACCATTTTATTCCTAAGAATTACATACTTAAAAATAATCATTAATTATGACGAGAAAAATTTTCAATTTATTTTAATTTGGTTCCCTCTACCATTTAAAAAAAAATCGCTAACAGCCTGGTACCCCCGTGAATAGCATATCTCGGTGGGAGGACGTCTACTATCCATCGTTTGTCTAGACAGGCCAATTCCTTTTAATTTTACAATCTAGGTAACTGACCCTACCAAGTAAAATTAAATAGCTGAAATAATTTCGATCCAGTAAATAATAACAGCGACTCAGATGGAGAGAATACTAATTATTTATAACTAAGTGTTAACCACCACCTAATTCCAAATCAATCGCTCCGCAATGAACCATTCAGATGGAGAAGTGATCAATACTAACAATTATCTAGAATTATTCCTAAAGGAGGTTTGTACTGGCGATACCACAATTAATTTGTCTGATGGAAAGGAGGTCTTATTGTCAACACGTAGGATTTAATTACATTGCCTACAAACTGGTGATGGAGACCGCAGGATTTATCTGTGAATAAATTTTCTCTCCCACTTAGATTTCTAAAATATTTTTTAGGATTATAAAAATTCGTTTAATTAAAATAAATTTATTAATTTTGAAAATCTCACAATCAAAAAGAGTCCAAAACATCTTTTCGTGAACACAATTCCAAAGATTCCTATAACGACCCAGTTCGGACCCTAGTTGTAACAACCTAGTTGGTAATAACCTGTGTAAGACCCAGCCCAAACTGTAGTATTAGCGACGATTAGCTGACGAGATATTTGGTCGCTAAAAGGATGGAAACTCTAACTCAACTCGAAATCCTAATTTGGTCCGAAAAATCCTAAAAGGACCAAATACTTAGAGGCAAAACCCTAATACTCAGAAAAATCTTGTGGCATTCTAAATTAAGTAAATAACATGAAGTATAAGGTTAAAAATAAAAAATTTTCATAATTAGGGCAAAATGACTATTTTGCTCTTAGTACAGTAAAAAGTTTTAAAATCCCAAATTTTGACACATGGACAGCCTAAATTAGATATTTAGATATAATTAAATAACAAAAGACAAAATAACAATAAAAATAACAAAAATACCCTTAAAAGGATGGCCACCTTGGGATGTGTGCCCAAAAAGTTACTTTTTACCTTTTTAAGTTCAAAAATGAGAAATAGTTGTACAAATTAAGTATTATTGTGACCCAAGATTTTTTAGACAAGTAATATACATAATAATATAATAATATAAGTCAACAAAAGTAAACAAATCATTATTTAAAATTCTTACACAATAAATAGGTTAAAAAGTTAATTCTTATCAAACTAGCTTAATTCGACTTAAAAGCTTACACATATTTAATCAATTGCTATAAATATTATAATAATTCATGAAAATACTAAATTAATCATAAACACACTAAAATAATAGATTTTCGTAAGTAAAGACACCAAAAAGATACACAAAATTAATATTTTAAGTGTATTCTTCCATGAAATGGTACCAAAATACAATTTAAATCTCAAATTAATGCAAAATAGCTTTTTGAGCCTCAACCAAAAACCCACTGCACAAATCTGATTTTTTCATTGTCTCAAATAGCACAAACCTCCCATGCATCCAATAGAATTTTAGAAAAATAATATAAAGCCTTACACAATAATAATTAAACCCACTAATATTTTTGCTATAAAAACACAACCAAGGCTCCCTCTTCTTCTCTATAATTTCGGCACTATAGTGACAAAGAGAGAGTTCAGAAAATATTTTTAGTGTTCTAAGAGAGAAAAGAAGGAGAGAAAGAAGAAGGGAAGAAGAAGGAAGAATGAGCATGGAGGAATACTCTAATGCTAAGTACATACATCCTTCAACCTTTAGAACAACCGAACAAGTAAACTCCTAAAAATCCTCTGTCATTCTCTTACAAAATATCCCTCAACGCATCTCTATAAATACATCTAACAATAAGAATCCAAAAACTTATCAAAAAGCCATTATAAGGCCAAAATAGGGGCAGCTCATGTTTAGATGATTATTGGACATGGTTGTATATGGTTATTTTTGAGTTTAACAACTTGTATATGTTCTGAAACTTTGATAGATATGTATAAAGTACATGCATGCAAAGAAAAAAAACTAAATCTTAACATACCATGAGCTAGGACACTAAAACCCTAAAAGGCCTAATTTTCTGGATATTTTGACTTTCTACCCCGAACTTTGACTTGTCATAAATAATTGTAGAAAACTGATCTAAATGTGATTTTTATGTCCAGATCTAGAATTATAAGTTATCATCCATACAAAATTAGTTTGAAGTGATTTCATTAGGTCGAACTCAAGATATACCATTTTTGCTAAAATGTGTCAGATTTTGACCACCCTGAATTACAGACATAAAAACCCTAGGTTAGAATGAGAACCGAGCTTAGGTTAAAACATAAAATATGTAGACAACATGTTTATCTTGATTTTCACCACAAATGAGCATAAAATATGGAGATTTTGTAGGTCAAAACCCTCCACAAAACTACTGTTGTAATTTTGTGACTGACAGAGCTCTCCGTCATGTGTTTTTGCATAACTAGAAACCTAAATTTTTAGTGACCAAATCCAAAAGTGATTTTCATGAAAAAGTGTAGATAACATATCAAACTATTTACTGACCAAACATCAAACCTAGATACCCCCGGTTGGTCCCTTAAAAGTCCTATGGATTCTCTGTTGAAACCAAGTTCTGCTAAATCTTTTATAGCTAACTGAACCCATTTTATAAAATGACCAGAATCTTTAACTTGCTCTAAACAACTGGCCTTAGCACTAAACATGCAACTTGTAGGGGACACCTTAAACTAGAACACATCCAAACATCATACCCATAGCCCTTGATTTGATGCCCCAAAATCGAGACCAACTAAGACCCAAATTCTGTACTTTTCTCTGTAAAGTGCAGAATTATTTTCTCTTAAATGAAATAAATGACCATTTACCCTATGATCTAACCTTAGTGTTAAATATAAAAGTTGTAGGAAATATGTTTATCTAAATAGTATCCAAAAATCATAATTTAACTCCATGTCTAGGTACCCCAAAACACTGTTATAATGTTTAATTTGACACTTGAAATTTTACCTTAATTTAGCTAAGTGTATAGTAGCATGTCATATTGTGGGACTTAAAAATATAAACTTTAATTAAATTATGTTGGATGATTGGTGTATCAAAATGATTAATTGATTATTAGAATCCATGCTGCAAAGTTGAATCTATGCCTTATGAATTATAGCTTGTGCTTCATATACTTGTACTGCATGCTTTAATGAGTTGTACTTTATGCTATACCATGCTTAGATGCCATGCTATATATCGTTATACATGAGGTGCATGTTGTACATCATGAGCATTACCATACTTGCATCATGACATATTGGAGTCCCTTTTGTACCTGTTATTGTGCATTGGGTTATGTGAATGTCATTCCTCCTATGGTTCTAAACCTAGGACGTCTTTGGTTGAAATTTTGAAAAATGATTTAGGAGATTGTTTACTATGAAAGAGGTTAGGCACTATCGATTCATCACTAACCATTTAATTTTAGTAATTTAGATTTTGGGTTGACGCCAAACGAGCATCCTTGTCCTTAAGGTGGATTTTTGCGCTTTTTTGATTAGCCAGAGGATAAGGATGTTATTGGCCCATTCCCACACCATTGCCATTAAGTAAAACAATTGAGGCATGAAGCCAAGGCAAGCGTTTACTATTCGCAATGAGGCAAGGATAGGTTTGGTGATCAAATTCCCATAAAGTCTACTCTGAAATTCTCAGCTTGGAATTCATGTCATGATCCTAGATATATGTCGGGTTGGGCATTTGCATCACGCTCCTGTATACTTGTTCTTATATGTGCTTGCCTTGCCGTAATTGTCAAATTTGTCTGTCTCCTTGACTTTATAATCGTACTAGGCATTATATGATATGTGTTGTAGAATATTTTGTAGTGAGTTTGGTTAGAAGGTTTAGGGAGTTTGCTTTTGGGCTTTGGCTCATGGGATTTGTGCCCCAAGTGAGGAGGAAGAACTCTTTGAGGAAGTCTCACCCGAAGGAGGAGGAGATTTTTGAAGAACTAGGCGAATGGCAGGAGCCAACTGACCCTGACAATACAAGTTGAAGAATTTAAGTTCACCCCTTTTGTTCTTTTTGTTTAGTTTTCACGGGCGCATCGTAATTTTTGTTGAGTCTTTTGTGAAACTGTAAAAGCTATGTATTTTGAACAGTTCTGAACTCTTAATGATATAGTACTTATTATATGTAACTATGAATGAATAGTTAAATATTTTTCTTAATTATAATTATGTATGTCCCGACGTGGCCGGCAGACGGGGCGTCACAATTGGTATCAAAGTTTAGGTTTAGAGAATCTTCAGGCCTTGAGTTATGGAAGATTACGAGTTCTGTAGTGTAGGAACTCTATAGAGTGTCTATATTATTAATTTATCACTTATAATTCTAAAAACTTAAAACACATACCTTAAGTTTCTCTTTCTAATCGCCTCTCATCTTAGGATGGCATCCGACGCTGAGTCGGCTGGGGAACCATGGGCAGCACCTAAACCAAAACACTCAGATCCTGAGGAAGAACCCATTGAAGAACATGACTCGATTGACATATTTTCGCTAGCATGGTTGTTTTCGGATGAGTAGCCAATTCAAGAAGGATAAGAGGTCGGGGAAGTAGGAGCAGACGAAGAACCAGGTGAGGTAGAAAATGAAGCAAATGTTGAGGCAAAGGATGAGGAGGAACCTGAGGATGATGATAGCAAGAACGAGGAGCAGGCCGTCGCTTTCTTTTATGATCCACTAGAGGCGCCACCGCCTGAATCAGATGATGACAAGTAGACAGATGTAACAATCTACTAGAGCCGCTAAGATTACCACAATGACTATCATGTTGGAGAACGGGTGTATGCAAGAGTATTCCCAGAAAAGACGTGGAAATAGAAAATCCTCAATCATTCCCGAGATACATGGGTCCACTGAGGGTGTTGGAGAAAGGTGACGAGACCACCTATCATCTGAAGGTTCCGCCAGGATTCAAAGGTCTATTGGGAGACAAGATGGATGCGAGGTGGATGCAGATATAGAAACCCAAAGACAAGAGAGGAATCATCAACCCACGAGACCTGGCAATCAACTTTAACAATTCGGAAATGTACCTAAAGGTACTAGTAGCCATACTCAACAGGACTCGCATGGGACCATAGGACTTTTGGCATTTGGAAGTGCAGTGGCACTACTACGGTATCTACGAGGTGACGTGAGAACGTGACTCAGTTATCCGCTACTTCTATCCACATTTGTTTGTATAAGCTTTAGTACGATAGGCGTTGTATTTTTTTTTCTTTTGTTTGAAGGTTGTGTGTATGTTATGTGAACTTTTTGAAAACCTTGTACAGATTATAAGTTTGAATGAAATGAAAATGTTTATTGTTGAATTCTTCATAAGTTATCTCATAATCTCAAGCTAAATTCACAAGATTCGAAAAAAAATAAAAACAATCAAGAATGGAAACAACCCCCGAATCTCAGTACTCTCTTAGGATGGCCGATAGACGATCAAACCACCGACAAGTCAACGAACCCTTAGATGATAAAGCACTCAGAGTAGCCTATGTTTTACAAAAACTACCGTTAGAATCCCACAACTTCGCCCTTATGAGTTCCTTTCCCAAGCCTTTGTATCAACTCACGCACCCAATTAAAACCCTTGAGTACCCTTCTTTCTAATATCACCAGTTCCAAATGCTCAACATTGGTGAAATCTTTTGCCCTTATCCAGTTCACTCGATCCTGAAACCTCAGTTGTGCGTAGTAAGTTTGTAAATTCTTTATTTACTCTTAAAATCCCAATCTGTGGAGTCGATTTAGATGCTTGAATTGAAGTACGTTAGGTCTATGTAACTTCATGACAAATATCTAGTTAAACTACCCATTGTTTAAACATATCCTTTGTCAAGGTCTGATGTTGCACGTATTGGTCCCAAGAACATCCTCTTTTGTAATATTCATTAATTATTGATCTCTTATCTCCAATGCAACTAAACATCAATTGACCTCTCAATTTGGGTCAACGGTGATTGCCTTAGCCTTGACACCTTGCCCTAATTTGACCTATCTTTGAACCATTTGGGTTCCACCCTAAGATGTTCTAACCCCAGCTACATATCGTACTTATACCATTCAAAATTCTCAGCTAAACGTCATTCACCGCCCAATGATCGCTTTCCTTGATACTATCCTTATTGAACCCCATGCATGTTTTTGCTTGTTGACCTTCAAAATCTTGCCCCGTAGATCTATGAGTAACAATGTTCATTAGGATATTACATCATTAGGCTTTAGCACTTTCACAAAAAACTAAGACAATGCACGGGAACCTCTTAACACCTCTTCGAATCGTGAGGCAGACCAATTCTCAACATTACAACCTAAATACTTGTCAACGTCCGTGTTTAACAAGGTTTTGAAGATCAAAACTTCCGACTGCAAGAATGGTTAAGTAGGAGTTTATTCAACTAACTACATCTTTTTAAATGACCCGACAAGTAGAACTATTCCATCAGCAATCTACGGTTAGGGACAACAGCTTCACACCAAGGAACTCACGACACCACCATGTGACAGAATTCAGACTTTCCCATACTAGTTCATAGTTGACCTACACATCCAATAAATCAAGAAAGCAAAAGATTTGTACCGACAGTAGGGAAGTGGAAAACAAGAGAAAACCTCGAGCATATGATACCCTTAGTATGCAAGTAAAGGAAGAATATCCATACGAATCAATATTCACGCCGGCTTTTCCCACCAAAATGCTAGAATCCGATTCCTTCCGTCCCTACCTTCAATCAAAAAACATTTTTGACGATAACCATGAGCATCAAGAGCCTAGATGAAGAATTAACATCAAACCACAATAGGTCACATGACTCAATATTTACCTCAACCATACTTTTATCACGTTTGTTGTACCCTAGAGTGACCAACCGCCTGAGAAAATGATCCAGTCATTAGAAGAGATATTCAAACCCTACGTACTAGCACGTCAAGGACAAACGGCAGAGGCTAAGAGGAACAAAGCAGCCCTTGGGAATACTAGAAAGAAATGAAAATATATGACTACAAACTTCATCAGCAGGATTGTCAAGATCGCATCAAGAGCACAACAACATTCGAGTTACAGTAGGTTACCTCACTAAGATCGCTCACTTTCTATTAGTTAAACCTCACGACACATCAGTAATTACAAGCAAAAAGTACATCCTTGATATTTTGCACCAACATGAGTTCTCTACTATACTCAACCGAGACCCGCATCTCACCTTCAGATTAATGGGCAATTCGAATGCACGATTCTGAACCGTCAAAGGCGTGTTAAGAGTATGCATAAGGGAAATTGAAGAAAATTCTTACCTTCGGTCAAAATTCGCTTACAACAAAAACTCCTAAGCCAGCTTTTGCAACCGTATGAGGTTTTGTGTGTAAACAGTACTGTGAGTTATCAATGTACGAAATAGAAATCGAAGGGACTGGCTAGTAGGAACAGATCTTTGCTAGCCAATAAAGTGAGACCCATAGTCCAATACAAGAATTCATATAGAACCTAGGATAGTAGCCATGTGTTAACAATCTACAGTAAGAACAACAGAATCTCATCAAATAAGACTTTTCATACTAATGAACATGTTGAGTGTCATGCCTTTACCTTATAAGTATAACCAACCTTATGGACAGTTCAATGACCCTTTTTTCTTTTCTATTTCTTAAAGATGGCGGAACAAAGACAGAACCAAGGATATTTAGTAAAAGTAAATAGAACCGGAAAGGAAATGGACGGCCTGAGCCTGGCATGAATCTTACAGGATCTAGCAGCCAATTTAGACCGACCATAGAGGAAGGCACCCCGGATGGGATCATGGTACTTATCGAACCTAAGGGTACAGAATATCCCAGCACCTGAGAAGAAGAATTTTTTCCTAACAACAGAGGTTTGGATCAAGGCCACAAAACAACAACAAATAACAGTAAGAGCCTGTTATAAGTGCAACCAGCTAGGGCAGAGGATGGATCATTACCCGCCAAAAAATAGAGAAGACAATCGAGGAGGACCACTAAGGAACAACAAGAAGATCACGCGCTCATAACCATACACATAAGATGGCAGAATAAGACAACTAGGAAAAAGGGAGACAAACTCAGCAATCTGTTATAACTGTAGAAAGTCCGGACATAAAAAGTTCGAGTGCCTACTACCAAGGAAAATAAACTACAACAACCGTCAGCAAGGGCAAAGCATAAAGATCAAACAAATCTATTGCAATAAGGGACGAGTGGTTTGAAAAAGGTACTACAACCTAACCAACTAGAGAGCAATGAGTGGAGTGTTCGCCCTTCACAGGAGACAAAGAAATATGCGCTGATGATCGGAGGTACGCCGCATTCGCAAGCTCTAAGATATACATTAGTTAAACTTGTTGCATTATCCCGGGAAAGGGTATGCTTGAAGGACAAAGGCTTTTAGGTTAACACTAGTCAAACAACTCTTGCGCCACGAATATGCAACGTGATATTTGAAAATTGTGTAGTAGTTGATTTAAGAAGTTAGTAAGATAAAACAACCATTACTGAAAGTGCTAACCGTATAAACCCAACCTTGTCCATACCCTCAATAAAGAATGATTCAAATAAATAAGGACACAACTTCGAAGAGAAGTGATGCAAGTAACCATCCACAACCTTTCGCACGAAATTTCAAGGACGAATTTTATTTTAAGGGGGGTAGATTATAACAACCCGGTTCGGACCCAAGTTATAATAACCTGGTTGATAATGACCCGTGTAAAAACCCAACCTAAGTTGTAGTATTAGCGACGATTGGCCGACGAGATCTTTGGTGGCTAGAATGATGAAAACTCTAACTCAACGCGAAATCTTAATTTAATCCAAAAACCCTAAAAGGACCAAATACTCATTGGCAAAACTCTAATACTCAGAGAAGTCTCGTGACATCCTAAATTAAGTAAATAACATGAAGTATAAGACTAAAAATCAGAAAACTCTCATAATTAAGGCAAAATGATCATTTTGTCCCTAGTACAGTAAAAAATCTTAAAAATTCAAATTTTGACACATGGATACCCTAAATCAGATATTTAAATACAATTAAGTAAAAAAAGACAAAATAACAATGAAAATGAAAAAAATACCCTTAAAAGGCTGACCACCTTGGGATGTGTGCCCAAAAAGTTATTTTTTGCCTTTTTAAGCTTAAAAATAAGAAAAAGTTGTACAAATTATGCATTATTATGATCCAAAAAATTTTAGACAAGTAATATACATAATAATATAATAATATAATAATATAATTTAACAAAAATAAACAAATTATTATTTAAGTTCCTACACAATAAATAAATTAAAAAGTTAATTCTTGTCAAACTAGCTTAATTTGACTTAAAAACTTACACCTATTTAATCAATTACTATAAAAAATTAAGATAATTCATAAGAATACTAAATTAATTATAAACACACTCAAAAAATAGATCTTAGTAGAAAAAACACCCAAAAAATACAAAATTAATATTTTAAGCGTTTTCTTACACAAAATGGTACCAAAATACAACTTAAACCCCAAATTAATGCAAAACAGCTTTTTCATCCTCACCAAACAGCCCCAGCCAAAAACCCTCTGCACAAATCTGATTTTTTCAATGTTTCAAGTTGCACAAACTTTCCATGCATCCAATAGAATTTTAAAAAAAAATAATATAAAGCCTTACACAATAATAATTAAACCCACTAATATTTTTTCCATAAAAACACAACCAAGGCCCCCTATTCTCCTCTATAATTTTGGCACTATAGTGAGATAGAGAGTTCAGAAAATATTCTAAATGTTCTAAGAGAGAAAAGAAGGAGAGAAAAAAGAAGAAAGAAGGAGCATGGAGGAATATTCTAAAGCTAAGTCCATACATCCTTCAACCTTTAGAACAACCAAACAAGTAAGTAAACTCATAGAAACCATCTATCATTCTCTTACAAAATAGCCCTCAACTCATCTCTATAAACACATCTAAGAATAAGAATCTAAAAATCTATAAAAAAAAATGCATTGTAGGGCCAAAATAGGGGTTGTTCATGTTTAGATGATTGTTGGACATAGTTGCATGTCGTTATTTTTTAGTTTAACAGCTTGTATATATTTTGGAACTTTGATATATATGTATACAGTACATGCATGCTAAGAAAAAAAAACTAAATCTTAACATACCATGAGCTAGGACTCCAAAATCCTAAAAGGCCTGATTTTCTAGATATTTTGACTTTATGCCCCGAACATTGATTTATCATAACTTATTGTATAAAAATTTTCTAAGTGTGATTTTTATGTCCAGACCTAGAATTTATAGTAATCGTTCATGAAAAATTGGTTTCAAGTTATTTCATTGGGTAGAACTCAAGATATACCATTTTCTTCTAAAGAATGTCAGATTTTGACCATCCTGAATTGCAGACATAAAACCCCTAGGTTAGAATGAAAACCGAGCTTAGGTTGAAACATCAAACATGTAGAAAACAGGTTTATCTTGCTTTCCACCATAAATGATCATAAGATATGGAGATTTTGTAGGTCAAAATCCTCCACAAAACCACTACTATAAATCTGTGACTAAGAGAGCTTTCTGTCATATATGTTTTTGCATAACCAGAAACTTAAGTTTGTAGTGACCAAATCTAAAAGTGGTTTTCATGAAAAGTGTAGATAATATATCAAACTATTTACTGACCAAAAATCATGCCTAGATACCCTCGATTGGTCCCTTAAAAGGCCTATGGATTTTCTGTTGAAACCAAGTTCTGTTCAACATTTTATAGTTAACTGAACCCATTTTATAAAATGGCCAGAATCTTTAACTTGCTCCAAACAACTAGCCTTAACACTAAACATGCAACATATAAGGGACACCTTAAACTAGAACACATCCAAGCATCAGACCCATAGCTTTTGATTCGATGCCCTAAAGTCGAAACCAACTGAGACCTAAATTCTGTACTTTTTTTGTAAAGTGCTGAATTATTTTCTCTTAAATGAAATAAATGACCCATTTACCCTAGAATCTAACCTTAGTGTTAAACATAAATGTTGTAGAAATATGTTTATCTAAATAGTGTCCAAAAATCATAACTTAATTTCATGTTTAGGTGCTCCAAAACACTGTTATAATTTTTAATTTGACACTTGAAATTTTACCTTAATTTGGCTAAGTGTATAGTGGTGTGTCATATTGTGGGACTTAAAAAATATAGATTTTAATTAAATTATGTTGGAAGATTGTGGTATGAAAATGATTAATTAATGATTAGAATGCATGCCGCTAAGTTGAATCCATGTCTTATAAATTATAGATTGTGCTTCATATACTTATACTTCATGCTTTAATGAGTTGTTCCTTATGCTATATCATGCTTAGATGCCATGCTATATATCATTGTACATGAGATGCGTGTTGTACATAATGAGCATTACCATACTTGCATCTTAGCATATCGAAATCCCTTTTGTACCTGTTATTGTAGATTGGGTTATGTTAATGTCATTCCTTCTATGGTTCTTCTTGAAGGAAAAACTATCAAGATCTTTGTTTTTTGCAAATGATTATCTAAAAAAAATTAACTAGACTGGCAAACGCCCAAACGGGCTCCAGATAAAACATTTGATAACGAATGATCAAAATAAAATCCGTGCACCCGAAATTAATTTAGAAGAATACATTTTTTACCGATCGAATCTTCAACTACGATTTGAATCCAAGTTGAAGCTTATGTCAGATCTTCTACTGTATTCTCTTATGCGATTCCTAGATATAGTGTGGATTATAATCCTCCGAAAACACTTACCGGCAGAACCACGACAACTTTAGTATTAGAAGACAAGTTATGAAACTGGTTCAGCCTACCCGCATATATATAGGGCTACAGCAAGAACTTAGGGAGTAATTATGAGTAAGACTTCAAGTGAACACAGACACGTATCAGCGGTTTCTGCAATTAAGCAAACTTTATAACGGTATCTGCAATTATGGAAAACCAACAGCGATTTCTGTAATTTTCATAAAATACTAAATTACAGTTCACACTATTAAAGAACTATAATTGCAGTATGACCCATAATCTCAAGACTATATAGCATTGAGCTCCTGTTATTAAATGCTTACCATTTCTCCCCACGTTGAGATTCTCGATACCCGCTAATTAAATTTAATTACTAACAATTAATTTAATCGGCATCTTAATATTTCTTAAGCCTTTCTGCTTAACTTATTTGACCGTCAGATAATTAAATCCACCTGTAGGGTTTGGCCCGATCAAAACTTATAAGCTTCCTCAAAGCAATATCGTCAATCACAATCTTTCGGGACGTGGATTCCGTTTATAATTAATATTCTCCATATAAATAATACCACTATCCAACTCACCGAAAATATAGATCCATATATGATCGCACTCTCTAATGAATCAAAATAACGAATATTAAATATAAGCAAATCAATAATTATTTCAGGATTAAGATGATAAGCACTATTTATAATAACCTTGGGGTGTGAATTAAGTTATATAGTCAGTATAAAATTAATTACTCCAAATGTCCCGTTCAATACACACAAAGTGTACTAGCACGGAGAATTAGAACAATAGACAACGCTATTATCTATTCTCTGTAATCAAGACAAGCCTATTAAAATTTTGTGATACAGTCATACCGATGGTATGCCCATTTTCATCTAAACTGTGAATATAAAACTTATATTCTATAAGAACCTAAAATCTGATCTTCTATGTGCAAGCCGTACTCTACACACTAGATTAAATACTATACAGAATATCGAATATCCATGCATAACATTAAAGAAATGATACACATACATTGCTCATAAATATTCTCATAAAATAAAAAATTAATTTTATTAAAATAAAATTAAATACTAAAAACATGATTTTCAATATACCAATCCTAACAATCTTTCACTTATACTCAAAACCATACTGCCATACATCTGGCTCCTATGCCCTCTACATGACTATTAAAAGTCTTAACCGGTAAGCTTTTTGTAAATGATCTGCAAGGTTGTCTCCTGATGTAAGCTCTATGTATAACTGGAAATCTGAGTCTATGTACCCCCAAGGTACTAGACTGTCTGCCTGGTAAACCAACATATACTCCTTAGTCCTTTTCAGGTACTTGATTATATTCTTTACTGCAGTTTAATACTCCTACCCTAGATTATATTGATATCTGCTTTTCATGCCAACGGCAAAGCAAATGTCGGGCCTAGTGCAAAGCATAGCATCCATGACGCTTCCTACTGCTAAAGCATAAGGAACTGCCTTCATCTTCTCTATCTCATCAAGTGTCTTAGGACACTAATCCTTGGGTAGATTAATTCCATGCATGAAAGGGAGAAACTATTTCTTGGAATCCTACATGTTAAAACAAACAAGGATATCATCGATATATTTTGCTTGTGATAAACCCAACATCCTTTGTTTTCGATCTCGTACAAGCTTGATCCCAAAGATGTGACTGGCTTTTCCTAAGTCCTTCATATCGAACTGCCTAGATAACCATACTTTAACCGTAGATAATACCCCCACATTGTTTTCGATGAACAAGATATTGTCTACATAAAGTACTCGAAAGATCACCACGCTTGTCACGCTTCTTGTACACGCAAGACTCATCTGAACTTTGATCAAAATGATAAAACTTAATGGATTAATCAAACTAAGTGTTCTAAGATCTCGATGCCTGCTTAAGTCCATAAATAGATCTCTTAAGCTTACACAACGTGTGTTTCTAGCCCTTTGCAATGAATTCTTCTGGTTGTATCATATAGATACACTCGTCAAGACATCTGTTAAGAAAAGCTGTCTTGACGTCCATTTTCCAGATTTCGTAATTAAAATGAGCGGCAATGGATTAGAGAATTTTGATAGACATAAGCTTGGCTACCGACAAAAAGGTTTTCTCATAATTGATCTCTTCTTTCTGAGTGAACCCTTTATCAACAAGCCTAGCTTTGAAGGTTTCAACCTTTTCGTTGCTCCTCTCTTCCTCTTGTAGATCCACTTGCATCCAATGGATTTTATCCCTTCGAGTTGTTCTACAAGTTCCTTGACCTGATTGGAATACATAGATTTCATCTTTGAATTCATAGCCCTTTGCCAAAGTTCTACATCTTTGTCTTGAAGTGCTTCATTGTAGTTACAAGGTTCAATATCTAGTTCAGTCAGGATCCTATCAAAAGACTCTCCCAAGATCATATACCGATCAGGTTGATGAACAACCCTCTCACTACGACAAGGCACTACCTGTGTCTATGTACTAGCAGTAAAATGGTGTACAGAATCAGAACCATGTGCATCAGCATCCTATTCTCGATCTGCACCTGTCCCGATAATCCTCCCACTACGACGAGGTAATGAGATATCAGTGACCTGTTCTTCCGTTCTACTGATATTTTTTCTCAGTTCTTCTAGAACAATATTACTTTTGGGCCTGTGATCCATAATATAATCATCTTCTAAGAATCGGGCATTGGTGCTAACAATGACCTTATGATTATAAAATAGACCACTCTTTGTTTCCTTGGGATACCTTATAAAAAAATAGATTTCTGTTCTCAGTTCCAACTTTCCTGCGTTCCCTTTCAGCATATGTGCTGGACACCTCCAAATCCGAATGTATTTCAGGCTAGGCTTACGCCTGGTTCACAATTCTATGGGACTGGAAAATACTGACTTAGAAAGTACCAAGTTCAGAATGTAAGCTACTATCTCTAAAGCAAATCCCCAAAACGAATCGGGTAAACCTGAATAACTCATCATGGACTTTACCAGTTCTATAAGAGTCCTATTATTTCTTTCTGCTACACCATTTTGCTGCAGAGTGCCAGGTGCAGTTAACTGGGATGTAATCCTCTCTGATGACAAGTAGTCCTTAAACTCTTCAAAGAGCTATTTCCCACCACGGTCGGATCGTAGTGATTTGATACTTTTACCCAGACGCTTCTCCGCCTCTGCCTTGAATTCTTTGAATTTCTCAAAGTATTTAGACTTTCGGTGCATTAGATAAATGTATACATATCTTGAGTAGTTATTAATAAAACTGACAAAGTACTCAAAGCCATCTCCAGCCTGGATTGTCATAGGACCACACACATTAAAATGAACCAGCTCCAACGGTTCTTTAACTCTATTGCCTTTGACCGAAAAGGGCTTCTTGGTCATCTTACCCTCTAAGCAAGATTCACATGCTGGAAGTGCCTCCACTTCCAATGAACTCAAAAGTCCATCTGCTACCAGTCTATTTATCCTTTTTAGATTAAAATGACCCAAGCATAAATGCCAAAGAAACGTTTGGTTTATTATAGAAGGAAACTTTTTCTTATATGATAATATAAATGTATTATTCGTTTTAGTCAGTTGCAGTGTAGGAGAGATTGGAGTAATAACATAAAGATCATCAACCAATGTACCAAAATAGATAGTCCATTTATTATCCTTAATAACCACAGAGTTATTAAAATAAACCAAATTTCCATCTTTAGTCAATCTAGAAATAAAAACTAAGTTCCTTCTAATGGCAGGTACATAAAGACGATCTCTCAATATTAAAACTTGATCTCTACCAAAACTGAGAGTGGCATCTCCTACTGCAACAGCTGTTACCTTTGTATTATTACCCATATGTAGGTAAATCTTCCCATCACTAAGTTGTTAAGTTTCCTGGAACCCCTACAATGAATTGAAGACATGATTAGAGGCTCTCATATCAACACACCAGGTACCGGTAGATAACACCGCTAAATATGTCTCCACAACCAGTGAACAGAAATTATCCTATTTGTTCTACCTTCTGAGAAATACTGGACATAACTTTTTCCAGTGCCGGGTCTGGTTGTAGTGAAAATATCTACCTTTCGACTTTTTCACACCAGTCTGTAGCTCACTAACTACCCTAAAAATCATGTCTCCCTCTTTTTGAAATTTTTTCTTCTTCATGCCTTTCGGCTCAGAGGATGAACATTTTTCAGAAATAAACACATTTCCTGGTATTGAAGGAATACCATTTGTAGTTAAAGCTATATCCAAGTTACATTTCCAGTCAACAAAATTCAGTCCCGTTAGTTTGTTTTCTTTGAGTATTAAAGCGAATGGGTTGAAAATCATTTTAATCATGAGAATCACATAATTAAAAAAATAGTTAATTATGATGAACAAAACTTTAAATTTATTTTAATTTGGTTCCCTCTACCATTTTAAAATTAATTCGCCTGCAGCCTGACAATCTGAGAATAGCATGCCTCGATGCGAGGATATCTACTATCTTTTATAAGACCTGACAGGCTACTTTCTTTTAATTTTACTATCTAGGCAACTGACCCTGCCAAGTAAAATTAAATAGTTGGCATAACTTCGGTCTAGTATCTAGACAACTAACTCAGATGAAAAGTACACTATCATATACAGTTAAGTGTTAATCATCACCTAATCCCAAATTAATCGCTTCGCAATGAAACCTTCAGATAGAGAAGTGATCCACACTAACAATTATTCAGAATTACTCTTAAAGAAGATTTGTATTGGCGATACCGCAATTAATCTGTCCGTTGGGGAGGAAGGTCTTACTGCCGACACACAAGATTTAATTGCATCGCCTATAAACTGGTGATGGAGATCGCGAGATTTGTTTGTGAATAAATTTTCTCTCCCACTTAGATTTTTAAAACATTTTTTAGGGTTATAAAAATTTGTTTAATTTAAATAAATTTATTAATATCGAAAACCACACGATCTGAAAGAATCAAACATCTTTCCGTGTACACGATTCTAAAGATTTTGGTTTATCAAACCATTTTTTCGTGTTTAAATGCGTAACAAATAAAATTTAATAAATACACAATTTTTCTTCAAGCTTTTCAGCTAAGGTAGTGATTAAAATCATTTATTTATTTTATTTTTTGTTTCACATTTTTAAAAAATAATAATTTATTTTAATTAAATATTTTTTCATTCAATTAATTCAAAATTCAGAATTAATTTTTACATTTTTCCAAAATATTCGATTTTAAAAAAAATTATCTTAAACATGATATTTTGTAAAAAATAAAATATCTAAAGTTTTTTTTACTTAATTAAAATTAATTAATTACAATATTTTATTTTATTTTCTATTACAAAATATTTTAATTAAAATCGAATTTTTGAATTAATTAAATTAATAAGATAAATAAAACAGATATGTAATCATCCACACAGTTCATATATATATATATATATATATATATATATATATATACGATATGCATATATCCCGATTTTATGATTCAAGTGAAACACTAAGGTGTTTCAATCTCCCTAAAAGAATTAGTTATTTCAATCCCTGTTCGCATCTGATTCAGTGTCCTGATTGCATCAGGCTTCCTTAATACTATCTGATATATACTGATATATCAGGCTTCTTGATACTATCTGATATATACTGATATATCAGGCTTCCTTGATACTATCTGATAGAGTAACCTCGGGTGAGAGAAACCGCCGGACCACCCCCAGCCACCACCGACGCCACCTTGTGGGCCTTCAGGTGGCTCCTGCCGCCTCATCTGGGCTCCGTTTTCGACAAGCTTTATATCGTTGGAAAGCTCTCGAAATATGAGATTTTTCTGTCAAAATATTTGGCGGAAACCTGCCCAAAAAATGGCCAAAAAAACTATCCGAACCTCAAAAAATGCTACTTTTCGCAACAGCACTGCGCAGTCAACTTCTTGAGGATTTTTCGACCTCTTTTCGAACTCGATTTTTGACGTACTTTATATCAAAAAAAATCTCTTGAAAATTAATATTTTTCTATATAAAAAACTACTCAAAAACAGTCCAAAAAACTGTCAAAAACAGTGCCCAAAGCTGCTGCCGCCGCACCCAGCGCCGCCGCCTTTAACAGCGAACTTCCCGAGACCGTTCCGGCCTCATCCGAACTTTGTTTTCGAATTATTTTACATCAAAATAAAACTCTCAAAAAGTATAATTTTTTAAAAAAAATACTCGAAAATAGTCTAAAAAACTGTCAAAAAACTGCTTGGAAGCTACTACTGCTAGGCGCAACCGAGCACTGCCGCCGCCGACCAATTTGCCGCCTGTTTGGGTTGTGATTTTGGTCCAATTTTTTTTGGATTTTTGAAGTATTTTGAGGTATGTTTTACTGCTATTTTATGTTTTTAAAAAATTTCTAAAAAATAGTCCCAAAATGGCCTGAAAATCATAAAAACTGTCGTCGAACTGCCGTCGGAACCAGGCTGTTTTGGTATTTTTCCTTTCTATTTTTGACTTATTTTTTATATTAATTTTTATACATAAATATTACAAAAAACTCACTGGAAAAAATCATTTAAAACTGTTTAAAATCATTAAAAGCTTACCGCGATTTGTGGCCCGTTAAAACCCGAACTACCGCCGATGCCGCTTCCGTTCTTCGTGTTCTTGAATATGTTCAACCTATTTTTAAATAAATTAAACATATATTTAAAAATATAAAGCTAGCTATTGCATCGATCCTATGTCCCGAAAACTCACATTCAATCTATCACGGTCAACTCCCGTGACTAAAAAAATAATCATCATTCATACCATTCAATCAAACATGAAAAATAAATGACGATCATAAAATCGAGATTAGAACGCCTACAAAACAAAATTAGCAATAGTTTTAAAATTATCCGACCCCGATAATCGAAAATAAAAAATAAAATGGCTCTGATACACAATTATTGGAGATAAAATTATCAAGATCTTTATTTTTTACAAACGATTACCTGAAAAAAATTAATTGGACGGGCAAATGCCAAAATGGGCTCCAAATAAAACTTTTGATAACGAACAATTAAAATAAAACCCGTGCACCTAAACTTAATTTAGAATAATACCTTTTTTACCGGTCAAATTTTTAACTACAATTTGAATTCAAGTTGAAGTACCTGTCAGATCTTCTACTGTGTTCCCTTATGCGATTGCCAGATATAGTGTGGGCTATAATCTTCTGAGAACTCGTACCGACAGATTCAGGACAGTTTTAGTCTTAGAAGACAAGTTATGAAACTGGTTCAGCCTACCCGCATATATATAGGGTTATAGTAAAGACCTAGAGAATAATTATGAGTAAAACTTCTAGTGGAACACAAACACGTATCAGTGGTTTTTGCAATTAAGCAAATCTCATAGCGGTATCTGCAATTTTGAAAAACCAACAACGAGTTCTCCAATTTTCATAAAATACTGAATTACAGTTCACACCACTAAAGAACTATAATTACACTCTAACCCATAATCTCAAGACCATATAAAATTGAGCTTCTGATATTAAATGCTTACCATTTCTCTCCACGTTAAGATTCTCGATACCAGCCAATTAAATTTAATTACTGATAATTTAATTTAATCGGCATCTTGATATTCCTTAAACCCTTCTGCTTAACTTATTGACCGTCGGATAATTAAATCAACCGCGGGGCTTAGCCCGATCAAAACTTATAAACTTCCTTAAGGAGATATCGTTAATCCCGATCTTTCGGGACGTGAATTCTGTCAATAATTAATATTCTCCATATAAATAATACCGTTATCCAACTCACCGGGAATATAGACCCATATAAGATCGCACCCTTTAATGAATCAAAATAATAAATATTAAATATACGTAAATCAATAATTATTTCAGGATTAAGAGGATAAGTACTATTCATAATAATCTTGGGTGTGAATTAATTTATGTAGTCAGTATAAAAATAATTACCCCAAATATCCCGTTCAATACACACAAAGTGTACTAGTATAGAGAGTCGAAACAATAGACGACGCTATTATCTGTTTTTCATAATTAAGACAGGTCTACTAAAATTCTATGCTACATTCGTACCAATGGTATGTTCATTTTCATCTAAATTGTGAATATAAAACTTATATTCTAAAAGAACCTAAAATTTGATTTTCTGTGTGCAAGTCGTACTCTACACACTAGATTAAATACTATACAGAATATCAGACATCCATGCATAATATTAAAGAAATGATACACATACATTACTCATAAAAATTCTCATAAAATTAAATATTAAAAATATAATTTTCAATGTACTAACCCTAACAGTTCTAAACCTAGAAAGTCCTTGGTTGCCAATTTTGAAAAATAATTTAGGAGATTGTTTATTATGAAAGGGGTTAGGCACCATGAGTTCGTCACTAGCCTTTTAATTTTGATAATTTAGACGTTGGAATGACGTCAAACGAGTAACCTTATTCTTAAGATGGGATTTTTGCGCATTTTTTGTTAGCCGGAGGATAAGGATGTTATTGGCCCACCCCCACACCATTACCATTAAGTAATATAGCTAAGGCATGAAATCAAAGCGAGCGTTTACTATTCACAATGAGAAAATATAGGTTTGGTGATCAAATTTCCAAAAAGTCTACTTTGAAATTCTCAGCGTGGAATTCATGTCATGATCCTTGATATATGTCAAGTTGGGCATTTGCATCACACACCTGTATACTTGTTCTTATATATGCTTTTTATGCTGTAATTGTCAAATTTGTCTGTCTCCTTGATTATATAATCGTACTGGGTGTTATATGATATGCATTATAGAATATTTTGTGGTGAGTTTGGTTAAAAAGTTTAGGGAGTTTGCTTCTAGACTTTGCCTCATGGCAATCATGCCACAGGTGAGGAGAAAGAGCTCTT
Organism: Heliamphora pulchella; assembly: GCA_032270985.1. Taxonomy (NCBI): domain Eukaryota; kingdom Viridiplantae; phylum Streptophyta; class Magnoliopsida; order Ericales; family Sarraceniaceae; genus Heliamphora; species Heliamphora pulchella. Next base: position 21,269 of record JAULJZ010160361.1, read on the forward strand.
TGAGGAAGTTGCACCGAAAGGAGAAGGAGGTTTTGAAGAACAAGGTGAGTGGCAAAAACCAGCCGACCCCAACAAAGCAAGTTGAAGAATTTAAGTTCACCCTTTTTATTCTTTTTGTTCAGTTTCCACGGGCGCATCGTAATTTTTGTTGAATCTTTTGTAAAACTATAATCGCTATGTATTTTGAACAGTTCTGAACTCTTAATGATGTAGTATTTATTATATGTAACTATGAATAAATTGTTAAAATATTTTTTTTAATTATAATTATGTATTTCCTGATGTGCCTGAAAGACGGAGCGTCACAATTTCGGTTTGTCAAACCATCTTTTAGTGTTTTAATGCGTAACATAGAAAATTCGATGAATACATAATTTTTTCTTTAATTTTTCAGTTAAGGTAGCGATTAACAGCATTCAATTATTTTATTTTAGTTACATATTTTTCAAAAAAAATAATTTATTTAAATTAAATATTTTTTATTTAATTAATTCAAAATTTAGAATTAATTTTCATGTTTTTCCAAGATATCCGATTTAATAAAAATCTATCTTAAACATGATATTTTGTAAAAAAAATAAAATAACTCAAAAAATTTCATTTAATTAAAAAAATTATTAAAAAAACTTAATTTAATTTTCCTTCACAAAATATTTAATTAAAATCGAATTTTTCAAATTAATAAAATTAACAAGAAAATATAAAACAGATATACATCATCCACGCAGTTTAAAAGAATATAAATACAAGATATGTCTATATGCCGATTTTATAATCGAATAGAAATTCTGATGAGTTTTAGTTTCCTATTTAAAGATAAGCTCTAAGAGTTTCAATCCTTTGAAACAACCACTTGTTGAATCTAGATTGCATCAGAATTCTCTAATTTTTAGTGATATATAAATATATCACATCTCGATCAAAATATATCAAAAAAATACGATCAAAACAGTTCCGGACCAACCAGCACCACTGCCGGCCACCAGCACTGCCAGCGGCCCCCAATGCCACCAACTTTAGGCGGCTTTTGCCGACACTCCCAAACTCCGTTTTTGATGTCATTTTCTTAAAAAAATAGCTCTCGAAAAATACTATTTTTTGTCAAAAAATCATACCAAAAACAGCCAATCGAAACAGCCCAAACAAGCTGCCGCCGCTGCTGCCTTGCCACCACCTATTTGGGATTTTTCCGTGGTGGTTTTGACTTCTATTTTTTTTAAAAAATAACACTGATATCCAGCAACATATTGCGTTGAAGAACACCTCAAAAACAATCTCAAAAAATCTCCAAAAATAGCCCCGAACAGCCTACGCCGCCCATGGCTGCTGCCGTTACTGCTTTTTTTGCAAATATTTTGCTCCATTTTTTTCATAATTTTTGAATAATATTTTAAGGTATATTTACTGCTACTTTATACCTAGAAAATTGCTCAAAAAATAGTCCAAAAAATGTTCCAAAAAATATCAAAATCAGCCCTGAATCACCGCCGGTGGTGGCTGTTTTTATTGATTTTTACGACTATTTTGGGACTTATTTTGCTGCTATTTTTAATACATAAAACCTGCAGAAATTTACCAAAAATATTGTTTTAAAACCGTTGAAAAAATCATTGCGATCCATGGCCTAAAAGTCCTGAAACCCCTGCCAGTGATGCTGCCTATTTTTCGTGTTCTTGAATATTCGACATGTACTTAAATATTCTAAACTAATATTTAAAAATAAATAAAAACTTTTACATCAAAAATCTATGTCCCGTAGGCTCACATTCGATCTAAAAAACTTAAACTACCATGATTAATTCTCATGATTAAAAAATTAATTAAATTATCATACAACACATTCAATCAAACATGAATAAAAAGATGATCATAAAATCAAGATTTAAACGCTTACAAAATAAAGTTAGCATAGTTCTAAATCTACCCAACCCCTCGATAAATCGTAAACAAAAAATAAAACAGCTCTGATACCAATTGTTGAAGACAAAACTGCCAAAATTATTATTTTTTTAAACGATTTTTTGATAAAAATAACTGGATGGGAAATCGCCAACACGAGCTCCAGATAAAACTTTTTGATGTCAAACGATCAAAATAAAACCCGTGCTACCACAATTAATTTAGAAGAATACCTTTTTGGTCAATTCTCCAACTACGAACTTTTGATTTCGAGTTGAAGCACCTGTCAGGCCTTCTACTGTATTTCCTAATGCGATTCCCGAACATAGTGTGGGTTATGATCCTTCGAGAACTCGTACTAGTAGAATCTAGTCAACCTTAGTCTCTAAAACGAGTTATAAGTTTGGTTCAGTTTACCAGCATATTTATAGGGCTATAGCAAGGACCTGTGAAGCAATTATGACAAAGATTTCTAGTGTAACTCAGATACGTATCCAGCGATTTCTGCATTTAAACAAATCTCTCAGCGGTATCTGTAATTATGAAAACCTTGCAGCGGTTTTTGTAATTTTCATAAATCACTAAATTACAGTTCACACCACTAAAAAATTGTTACTACACTATAAGTCATAATCTCAAGATCATCTTACATTGAGTTTCTGTTGTAAAATGCTTAACTCATCTCCCCACGTTAAGATTTTCGATACCCTCCAATTAGATTTAATTACTGACAATTTAATTTAATCTGCATTTTTAAATTTCTTAAACCATTCTACTTAACTTATTTGACTACCGGATTATTAAATCCACCTATAGGGTTTAACCCGGTCAAAACTTATAAGTTTCTTTAAGAGGGTATCGTCAATCCCGAACTATCGAGGTGTGAATTCTGTCAATAATTAATATTCACCATATAATTATTACCACTATCAAACTTACGGAAAATATAAACCCATATATGATCGCACCCTCTAATGAATCAAAATAACGAGTATTAAATATACGCAAAAAATTAATTATTTTAGGAATAAGAGCATAAGCACTCTCATAATAACCTTGGGTGTGAATTAATTTATATAGTCAGTATAAAATTAATTATCCAAATGTGTTCTGTTCAATACACACAAAGTGTACTAGCACAGAAAGTCAGAACAATAGACGACGCTATTATTTATTCCATGTAACCAAAGCAGACCTACTAAAACTCTGTACTACAGTTATACCGATGGTATGTCAATTTCCATCTAAATTGTGAACAAATACTTATATTCTGAAGAACCTAAAATTTGGTCTTCTGTGTGCAAGCCGTACTCTGCACACCAAATTAAATACCGTACAGAATAAAGGATATCCATGCATAATATTAAAGAAATGATATTGTATTCATTACTCATTGAGATTTTCATAAAATAAAAAATTAATTTTATTAAAATTAAATTAAATACTAAATCCAAAATAAAATTCATGATTTTCAGTATACAACCTTAACACCTTGAGTGATTCTAGTTCCCATTTATAACGTCGTTTTATTTGCTCGAGTAACTTAGCGGTTCGCATTCTCTTTAAAATCACCCGACTTACTTATTCCTCCGAGGCTTAAGTGGGATAATGGATGTGGGGTCCTTCAAAGTAAAAAGAATTGTGCCGCTCAAACTGAGCGACTCGGTTTGAGTTGTTTGGATATACTTGCTTAAGCTATTTGAGTGTTTTCATCTCCCTTTTATAGCCCTGTATCTTGGTGCTCATTGAGTAGAACTGGTGTCACCCGAATCACAAACAGGTTGAACTTCTTCAAATTACCTACACTAGTAGCTTCAGGCTATAGACTTCCTTAATCTCCATCGTCTCATTGAATCTCACTCATCTACAAAATTTAAAGCCAAGTTTAACGAACAAATTCAAAAGATTATGCCCGAATTAATTCGAGAACCCACGTTAATTCGAGAACCCACGTTAACATTGGTTTGGTAGCTTGACCATTTGGGGTTATTATTGTGCTTTGTTTGGTAATAGTGGTTTTTTATGTCATTGCTCACTTGACTTTTAGCATCTCAGTTTTTACTTTTTAAATACAGTTTTATATTATATAAATTATTATAATTTACTTCAAGTTACTTCAAGACATGGAATATATAAAAAAGTAACTTTAAACCACTTTTAGCCGAAGGGAGATTTTTCTCCCGTTTAATAATGCATTGAATCGGTTTAATTGGAACAATATTGAGAATGGATCTAATTTGATTACTTAAATTATTTATTTTATTATTTTTAATGTGTAAATTATTTATAATTATAGGAATAAAAAATCAATAAACCTGCTAAACCTAATCAAACACCCCCGATTAGCTATCATTGGCTAGGTGACAATAACAAAACAAGTAACCTATTCCCACACTCAACCTAACTATCATGGGTTAAAGAGTGATGGGGTAAAACAGGGGAGTTAACTCTCTCTCTCTCTCTCTCTCTCTCTCTCTCTCTCCTATATAAGTAATCAATCTTTTTAAGCAAAAGTATGGACTAACTTCTGTCTCAACATTTGATTTTCTCTCTCAAGCCCCAATTGACTTGGGCATCAAAGGACCTTCCGTCGGCCACCGACCAAGAGGTTTGTTTTGCAGATATTCAGCCATGGGAGCACATAGAGGATCCATTGTCATCATCAGGCTCTTCTTCTTCATCATTTAGGAAATAAGTATTTTCTAAGTTTCCTCAATAATAAAATTAAATTGATTAAATATTATTAAATATTTGAACAAATCATCTTTACCAGAGGACACTTATTTTGTATTTTTAAACAAATTACTGAGTTATTAAGTTCAGTTTATCCGATTAATCTTAATACTCTTTGGAATTATGCATTTAATAGCCTTGATTTTGTTATCGTATATTTTTTTACCATCTTACAAGATGTATGGAAAAAAAAATCTATTTTCAAGTTTAATGATACAGAGATTACTATTGCATTATTGTTACACGTGTATGGATATTTATCTATGCTATTATAATAAGGAAACATCTAAATTGGTGAAATTTTTTGTGATATTTTATTTAGAAAAAAATTTCAAAAATAATTTGATATTTTTATCTTTTGTATTGTCATTGACAACAATTAAAAAGATAAATTACAAATTTTTAATTTCTCAAAATTCATGACTCACGTGCAAGTGTAAACACGACCACTAGTTCTATTATATAATGAAAAGAATTCTCTTTTAAAAGGAAAAAGAGAAGAACCTTATAAAAAAATAGTCTAATGGTACGAGTATAACTCTTCTTAATGGGAGGTAAATACAAATTTAATATCTTTGTGATACTATGCCCTTATTTGGTTGTCTAAAAAAGATAGGTTTTTTTTTTATAAAAAAGTCAGTTCTTAAGCCATAATATTTAGTATTTCCAAAAAAATCAACTAACTTTTTTTTTCCATCTTTTAATCTAAGTTATAAAAGCCTATCACACACATAAAGCCTCACAACTCTCCCAGTACACATAAACTCTCACGACAGTACACCCCTTAAACAAGTGCCCTCGTCACACTCTGTTCAGAACACACAACACATATTGCTTGTGCTTCTTGCACTTCCACCCATTGCACTTTCTTACACACAACGAGAAGAATATTTATAAGGGGAAGAGAGGAGACAAGCCATTAATTTCAGGCAGCTTCAGACGGTGCTGGATGTTGGAAAATAACTGCGCTACATTTTGGAGAGATTTTTCTGTTATGGTTGGTCTACTGAAAATCATGGTTTTAGTATTTAATTTTATTTTTAATAAAATTAATTTTTTATTTTATGAGAATTTTTATGAGCAATGTATGTATATC
>JAULJZ010160372.1:0-26994 GCA_032270985.1 Heliamphora pulchella
TAAAAATTCGGGACGAAAAATGGGATAAAAATAATTAAAAGCTAAGTCACGGCTTAAAATTAAATTTATCGAAAAAAAAATTACGAATTAATAGGTCAAGTCTAGACCTAAAAATTTGGGACGAAAGTACGGGATAAAAATAATTAAAAGCCAAGTTACGGCTTAAAATTAAATTTATCGGAAGAAAATCACGAACCAAGACACAACCAAAACAAGTTTGCAAAATTATATCTAAGAAAAACACACAAGATTATTTTTGAAAAACACTCAAGATTATTTTTAGAAAAACACACACACAAAATAAGAAAAAGATTTAGAAATTATTTTTAAGAAAAATTATTTTTAAAAATTAATTTTGCTAATAAATTTTTTTTAGAAACGTACACAAAATAACACATACGAGGTCAACACGCATGAGAAAAAAATAAAATAATCACATAAAATAAACACACAAATAAAATAAACACAAAAAGAAAATAAAATAAACACACACACAAACAATAATAAACCCCCAAATAGCCACTCCCAAAATCCCAAAACGCCATGATGGACAACGACGTATGATATGATTGTTGACAACCTAGCGACAGCCATGACAAAACCTGTCAGACATGGCGGTTCCCAGATAAAAACCCTTCCATCCTGACGGTTGCCACAAATCACTACGTCTTCCCAACGGTCGCCAATATTGGAAGTGGCGACCCCCACTTACAAACGCGCATAAGGTCCTTTGAGGCGCGCGAGCCTGGTTCATTCGCACCCTTGCTCTCTCTCTCTCTCTCTCTCTCTCTTACTCCTCAACGCTCTCAACTCTCTCTCAACCATTTCTTTGCTTCCTCTTGCCTTTTAGCTTTTGTGTCCCTTTTCTCTTGCTTTTCCTTGATATGAGATGTTCACACTGTTATTCGTGATTCCCTTCCTATTCATGGTGGGTCAGGGTCATGGAGATGATGACTTAGGGGCCCAACAAGGTCCCGCTGCTGCTGAGAGTTCCTCCATAGGCGCCATTGGGGGAGCTGGCTCCCATATTCCTACTGGTTGGGTTTTTGCACCACAGTGTTCCACCTCTCTAAGAGCCATGGATATACTTACGACCAAGGTGAAGCAGTTAGTGCTTCGTGCTGTTGAGGAGCAGGATAGGTCGGCACAAGCGGCTGCTGCAGCGTAGGTGGCTGCAGATCAGGCAGCAGCAGAACACGCAGCTAATGAGATGGAGATAGTTGACTTCTTCCCCTCAGGCTAATTAGGGGATCTCTACTCCTTTCGACTCTCATACCTATACTCCAGCTCCACATCGCTTGGTTCCGGGCAGGATAAGACGCTATGATCCACTTATGGATGCTGTAGCTGCCGACGTTCTTCTCCGAGAGCCAAACCAACACATTTCCCGCCAGCGACCATCGATAGGTTCCCTATCTTTGCTGTTTTAATATCAAAGCATATTTATATGATATATCTCAAACATAGACGCATGCCTAGGGTCCCCCCGTAGTATGATGATGATATGATATGATGTGATGTGATTATGATATCTATGATAACTATGCATAATGTTTGAGATCTGGACATGTAACAGTTAGCTTAGGTACATGTGAAAAGGAGATTAAAATAGTAGGGACACTAGAGCTAGGGTTTAAATGCAAACAGATAAAAGGCAGCTATTTTAGCAAAAATCACAAAAATAAAGGGCTTAATTTTTTTTATTTTTATTTTCACGAAAAACATAAAAAAAAAAACTAAGGGATTGTTTTTCTTTCATTTTATTTTTGGGGCTAAACATAAAAATTTAAGGGATTGAATTTTTATTTTTGAGGCGGGAAAATCTAAGAAGATAATATTTTTTTTAAAAATAAAATAAAAAAATAACTAGGGAAAATTTTCAAAAATTACAAGTCCTAGAAAATTAAGGGGCATTTTTCAAAAATTAAGGAAAAATTTTCAAAAATCCTAAAAAATTTAGGAAATTTTTTTCAAAAATCTTAGAAATTACGAAAATTTTTCATAAATTCTAGAAAATTGAGAAAAATTTTCAAATATCCTAAAAAATTAAGGCAAAATTTTCAAAAATCCTAGAAAAAAAAGGCAAAGGAGTAAAACATAAATATCAAAGGGAAAATTTTTTATTTTTAATGTTTGAAAAAAACTAAGAGAATAATTAACATGAAATGACTTAAGATAGAGACGTGCCTGGCGTACCAGGGCTTACCGTTCCTAATCTTCTACTAGAACGTGCAAAAACCAAAAGATCTTTACTCACACACGAACCTAGGGTTCGGATGATTTACCTGGCGCACTAGGACTTAGGGGTCCTAATCTTTTTAAGACTTGAAAGATTTGCCTGGCGAACCAAGGCTTAGGGTGCCTAGTCTTCTAGGGCTTGAAAGATTTACCTAGTGCACTAGGGTTTAGAGTGCCTAGTCTTTTAGGGCTTAGGGTTCTTAGTCTTCTACTAGGACGTACAAGGTTTGCCAAGCGCACTAGGGCTTAGGATACCTAATCTTCAGGGCTTAGGGTACCTAATCTTTAGGGCTTGAGAGATTTGCTTGGCTCACTAGGGCTCAGGGTGCCTAGTCTTCTAGGGCTTGAGAGAACCAAATGGTCATCACACACACACGAACCTAGGGTTTTTATTGCTTTCAACTATTCTCTGCATATCTCTTGTTTTGACTGCTCTTATATTTCCTCTGCTTATCTTCTTCTTTTCAGGCTGGTCACTATATTCGAGACTTCGATGGTTCCGCCTCCGGAGAGATGTTAGAGTGGTATGATACCCTCCCTACTCCTAGCCGGGCTATTATCGATGCCTTAAGCTTTGCTCGGTTCATACCCGTATTGGGTAAGACGAGAAACGACAGGGTATGATTGACGGCTCTGGCCGAGCGGTGGTGGGATACCACCAACACCTTCTACTTCACCACCTTCGAGGCCACACTGAAGCCTCTTGACTTTGCTTTGATCACCGGCATCCGAGTCGGTGGTGCCCCTAATTCATTTGATCCATCCATTACTCGCTCTTCTGACGCGCTGCTGCACCTACTCAGAGTTGTTCCAGTGCAGATGGACAGAGACCGGGTCAGATATAAGTGGTTCTTTAATCGCTTCAGACATTTCCACTGCTCTGAGCCCTGCCATTTCGAGTGGGTCGCTCGCGGATTCCTTCTATATATGTTCGGTACCTCCTTGTTCTCGAACATAGAGAATACCATTCATTTACATTACTTTGGTGCCCTGGCTCGCCTTGACTGAGTGGCTTCATACGACTGGGAAGGTGCTGCTCTTGCTACTCTCTACGGCTTCATGAGAGCTCTGACTCGGTTCCCCCAAGAGCATAGCATCGGGGGATACTAGTGAGTCTGGGAGGTATGATTTAATTTCTGCACATTTCCATTCATTCTTATTATCTATCATTCATTATCTGCTTGCTGACATCTTTTCTTTACAGTTGTGAACTTATGAGTTCCTCGGGCTTAACGTCCCAACGAACTCCTCAGTAGACCCTCTAGTCATTCCCCGTACGGCTTGGTGGTCCCAAAGCCTGAAGGGGAAGAAGGCTGGGGGAAGGACATTGACCGCTTTTGAGCATCTCTTGACCAGCTGACCCCAAACCAGGTATTACTATTCACTGCTTACTATATTGTACATTGCATACTGTTCACCATTCACTCTACGCTATAGTGCTTACTGATTACTATACACTGCACTGTTCAGTGTACTGTATCACTGACTGCTCTCTGTTTTGCACGTGGATCACTACACACTGGTTATCATAATGTACTACATTCACTGCTCACTGTTTACTGATTATTGTTCTTCACTATGTATTGTATTTTGTAGGTTCACTGGAATGTCTAGAGAGGGGTAGAGGATCGGGCCGGCACAGATCTAATGCGCAGTTGAGACCTTACCTCGAGGCAGATCTTGCTGGAAGGTCCATTCGATCGAGAGTACTACCTCAAGGAGCGAGTGATCCACCAGTCACTTGGCCTCGATCACTTTAGGATACCGGTGGTCTCTCCAGTCCGTATGTGCCAAACTGACCTCTTAGGCCGTGTCGACCTGCTCCTAAAGATGGTGGGGACCCACGCCTCAGAGTTGCTTGTGCCAGAGGGTGATTATACAACCTAGGCCCGGGCGCATCTACTAGGTTCATTAGGTCCTGGCCCGGCTGTTCCTGGCAGCAGGAGGAGGAGACTGGCGCCAGAGACTACCGATGCCGGTGTTCTTGATGCCGATGCTACTGTAGAGAGGCCTGCAAAGAGACCCGCTAGAGTTGGACTGCTGCTAGGGGACCTCGAGTTGGGACTATCGAGATACCTTGGACCGTATCGTCCCTTATTACCGGGTATCCTTTTGATATTCCTATCCCGATTCCTCCAGCACCAGAGTTTAAGCCAGTGTATGCTCAGGTTTGACCTCCTTTTCACTATTTCCTTTTCCTATCTATCCTCTATGTAGACTACTTAGTTCTTAATTCTCTTTGACAGGCGGATCAGGTTTGGCTGGATCGTCTCATGCTGGTGGTGAGTGGCATGCGGACCCTAATTTGCCAGCAGGGCGCTGCTTTGCGTGCAGTCGGGGTTCCTTTCGTTCCTCTACCGGTGAGTATCATTCTTTGTGATTTGATCATTCTCTTCTGTATTTTATTCTTACTTTTACTTCTTTCTGCAAGCACTATGAGCTGCCACCGGCGTAGTACCATCATAGGCTCATGTTCAGCCTCCTGCTCCTGCTCGAAGCCGTGGGTCCCGTGCCTCTTCCCAAGCGCGTCCTTCCCGATGATCTATTGCATCTGCTCGAACCCGATCCAGAGTCATATCCTCCTCCTTTGGCAGCAATGACAGTAACTGTCACGCCCCAAACACCAGGGTCACGCGAAAGCCCACCACAACACCCATTTAAAAAAAAATAGGTTTTAACAGTTGGAAATCAAAATACAATATTTGGATAAAAGATTCACAGGTTCAACTCTCATAAAACTGTAACATGCATTCTCATACATGAATAATCATATCCCCAAAAGGCGTACAAAACCAGCCTAAATAGGCGTCACATGTGTAAGTACATGTCTCAAAAAGGAAAAACTACAACAAGTCTTCCATCACCTCTATGACTAGGTCAACTCCACGTGCCCACCTGAAAAAGGTTTTACAGCTAAAATCCCACATCGTGAGCCGAAGCCCAATAGAAAAATAGACTGTAAACTATAATACAGGTCATGCAATCATATGGTGGGAGCTAACTCGACCACAAATGCCACAATGATTTTTCTCTCAAAAACCAACAATTTTCCATCTGAAAACCACCATTTTCATCTTTGAAACTATGCATATAACCTGACAGATATCATGCCACAGTTAAGGGAAAGCAGTAAAACGCAGCATTCTCCACTCGGGACACGCAGCCGAGGAGACACGATAAAATGTAATCCTATGTACCGAGTCTGTCAACTCAAGACAAATGCAACAACTATAGACTCTCGTCCATTACCGTAGGCCCTCAGGCTTGGTAATGACAAGTTCTATATGGAGTCACAACAACGTAACTGATTAATTTAAGGGTTAAGCTCGAGAGTTCAGAGCACCCAATCACTCAATTTATGGGGACTAACCCGAAGGTACAGAGCGCCTATGCACGTTTTCGGACTTACACCGAGGAGCAATGGAAGCCCAACTCAACCAAACCCACTGTCACGGTACATCTATGGATAAACATTTCAAAACTAACCCACAAATAGATATACAACACATGTACGTAAAAGAGATCCCATCCATGAACCATGGAGATCAAACAACATATGTAAACATCTATTTTCACCCAATACGTTTTAGAAGTTGAGACTCAACCCCGAGGTCTGGCTCCAAACCTTCAACAAACACGTTTTTCCAAGATTTTCCCAAGACTCCGTTTTCAAACCATCCTTTTGAAAACCTCCTGTAATCCTTTTGGAAACCATAGAATCTCATAAAAATCTCAGATAAACATCCCACGAGGAAGCTTCAACCAAAACGCATCATTTTCCAAAACAGCCCAGGTTTAGTCGACTGGACTCACCCTCCAGTCGACTGAAAAACACACTGGAAAAATAAGATTTTTGAACAGAAGGCACTTCAGTCGACTGAACTCCCAAAAAGATGATCCAGTCGACTGGACCCACAGGGTCAGTCGACTGAACTCACCTAGAAAACATTTTTAAGCTACAGTTTTGACCTCCAATCCTCAAACCAAGCTTCAAAAACACCCGTTTTGATACCTAAGAGCATACTCGAGCTCAAGGCAATCATAAAACCTCAAAAGGAACATCCCTCTTTCGATTTCATCCAGCCGAACGCTGAAAAATGGTTTTAACCCAAAATCAAATTTGAAACATAAATCACATTTCATGCATTTTTAAATGGTAGAAACACGTAGGATTACACGTAGTACCCTCTAACAGTTATACAGTCTAGGATCCTACCTCGGTGAGTTCAAGACTCGACGTCTCGATCCACGTGCAAAATCGAGCTTCGTCGGAATCAAATTCTGACTGGAGGAATGCGTAGACCACGATGCCGATACTAAGGATCAGCAGTTGGTTTATCAAAAATCAAGCCCCTGGCTCTCGAGAAGTTAGAGAAAGGCAGAGACAACTGGAGAAAACTTAGAAGTTAAGTTTTGAAAATATCTTTTTAGAAAATATCTAAGTCCAGATATTTATAGGCCTCCAAAATATCTTTTTTTTTTAATTTTCATAATTCGCACGGCAACTCCCTATAACCCTGGGACTAACCCCGCATGCTCAGATAAACTTAAACATGTATCAAAACAAGTAAATCATACATCTCAGAAATATATATACAAAATACATCATATATATATAAAAGTTTCGAAAAGAGACGGGTCCGGGTCTCACAACTCTCCCCCCTTAAGGAATTTCGCCCCCGAAATTCACTACAAGGTCACAAAGGAAAAAGCTCCGGATATCTAGCACGCATCTCAGACTCCAGCTTCCATGTAGCCTCTTCAACCCCGTGATGAAGCCATAGGACCTTGACATAGGCAACATAACACTTGCTCCTTCATGTCAAGAATCTTCACCGGACGCTCCTCATAAGTGGCATCCTCATTCACCTGCAGCTCAGCCCAATCTAACACATGTGACGGATCAGGCTCGTGCCTTCGAAGCATAGAAATGTGAAACACGTTATGCACAGATGCTAACTGAGGTGGCAAAGCCAAACGATAAGCGACCTCACCAATCCTGTCAAGGATCTCAAATGGTCTAATGAAGCGCGGTGATAGTTTCCCGCTACGACCAAACCTCATCAAACCTCTACATGGCGAGACCTTCAGAAACACATGATCCCCCACTGCAAACTCTAAAGGTCGCCTGCTCCGATCTGCGTAGGTCTTTTGGCGGCTCTGCGCTGTTAGTAGGCGCTGGTGAATCACTGTAACCTTTTCCGTCGTCTCCCATACCATGTCGGGTCCCAAGACTGTGGTCTCTCCCACATCTGTCCAACACACGGGTGATCTACACAGTCTACCATACAAAGCCTCATACAGTGCCATCCCAAAACTAGACTGATGGCTATTATTGTATGCGAACTCTGCCAATGGTAGATGATCCTCCCAAGAACCCCTAAAGTCAAGGACACAAGCCCTCAGCATATCCTCCAGAATCTGTATGGTTCTTTCAGACAGACCATCCGTCTGGGGGTGAAAAGCAGTACTGAACATCAAGTTCATCCCCAAAGCCGCCTGAAGACTCTGCCAAAAGCGTGATGTGAAGCGCGAGTCTCGGTCAGAAACAATAGACACTGGCACTCCATGCAAGCGGACTATCTCTCTGACATACAAACGACTCAGTCGGTCCACTGAATCCTTCACGCGCATGGGGAGAAAGTGTGCAGACTTTGTCGACCTATCAACCACAACCCATACGGCGTCGTGTCCCCTAGGTGACCGAGGAAGTCCTTATATAAAGTCCATCGTGACATGCTCCCACTTCCACTCTGATATAGGCAGCGACTGTAGCAATCCTGTCAGTTTCTGGTGTTCCGCCTTTACTTCCTGACAGGTGAGGCATCGGGAAACAAACTTGATCACATCTCGCTTCATTCCTATCCAATAGAACTGACGACGTAAGTCATGGTACATCTTCGTGCCTCCAGGATGCACTGCAAGGCGTGAATGATGACACTCATGTAAAAGATCGGCTCGGCATGACTTGGGCATAAACAACCTCCCAGCCAACCTCAGACTCTGATCTGAACCCACAACCCATCCTGCTGTATCCTCTCCACTAGCAACACGATCTCGTATCATCTGAGCCTCTTGGTCCATCCGCTGGACCTCTAGCATACGTGCAATCAATGCTGGTCGTGAAACTATTGAAAACAAAATGGCACCCGCCACTGTCTCCTCGAGACACAAATCAATCTCTCCAACCTCTCCAAGCAAGTCCCACTCACGTATAGCCACAGAAGCTAACGACCCGTGAGATCTCCTACTGAGCGCGTCTGCCACAACATTGGCCTTCCCTGGATGGTACTACAAGTCAAAATCATAATCCTCCAATAACTCCATCCATCATCGTTGGCGCAAGTTCAAGTCCTTCTACGAAAACAAGTATTTTAAGCTCTTGTAATCGGAGAAAACCGCAAAATGCTCACCATAAAGATAGTGACGCCATGTTTTCAAGGAAAAGACCACGGCTGCCAACTCCAAATCATGTCTCGGGTAGTTCCTCTCGTGCGTCTTCAACTGCCGGGAACCATAGGCTACAACTTTACCGCCCTGCATCAAAACACATCCCAAACCATCGTGTGATGCGTCACAGTACACAGTATATCCCAAGCCTCGCTCTGGAATGATCAACACTGGCGGGCTAGTCAACCTCGTCTTCAGCTCCTGGAATGCTGACTCACAGGACTCACTCCAAACAAATACAACTCCCTTCCGCATCAGACGCGTCATCGGTGCAGTAAGTCTTGCAAAATCCTTCACGAACCATCGATAATAACCTGCTAAAACCAGAAAACTACGAATCTCAAAGACGTTCTTCGGTCGCTCCTAACCTGTCACAGCATCTGTCTTCGATGAATCCACTGCTACTCCGTCTGTCGACACTATGTGTCCCAAAAACCTCACCTCAGACATCCAGAATTCACACTTCTCATACTTCGCATACAAGCGGTGCTCTCTCAAGGTCTGTAGGATGATCCGCATGTGATCCTCATGCACCTCCCTGGTGGGTGAATATATCAGAATATTATCCACAAACACCACAACAAAACTGCCCAAATAAGGATGAAAGATCCAGTTCATCAAACTCATGAAGATAGCAGGAGCGTTCGTCAGATTGAACGGCATGACCAAAAACTCATAGTGACCATAGTGAGTCCACAAAGTGGTCTTCGCTATGTCCTCGTCCCTAATCCGCAACTGGTGATATCCTGATCTCAGATCTATCTTTGAAAAGCAGCTCGACCCCTTTAACTTATCAAATAAATCATCTATCCTTGGCATAGGATACTTGTTCTTCACTGTCACCTGATTCAACTTTCGGTAGTCGATGCATAAACCTAAGGATCCATCCTTCTTCTTGGTAAAAAGAGCAAGAGCTCCCCATGGTGAAGTACTCGGGCGTATAAACCCCCTCTCCAGTAGCTCCTGAATCTGTACCTTGAGCTCACGCAGCTCAGCGGGTGCAAACCGATAAGACGGTATAGATATGGGAGCAGTCCCTGGAATCAACTTTATAGAGAACTCTACCTCACGGCTAGGTGGCAACTCAAACAGATCGTCTGGGAAGACATCGAAATAGTCGCAGACCACCGGAGGTAACTCTCCTCGAATCCTAACTACCTCATCTAACATAAGGGCTGCAAAAAGGAAACCCAGGTCGCCCTGGTTCTGCACAACGCCTGGCATAAACCTCAAACCCTCATCCCAGTCACCCACAAAACAGAAGAAATCTCCGTCTGGTGTACAAATCGTCACCCTTCGTCGATCGCAATCCATAAAGGCACGATAGGTGGTCAGCCAATCCATTCCTAGGATGACATCAAATGCGGTCATGTCTAGAATAACAAAGTTAAACTCTAAACAACGACCGGCGACCTCCAACACGCAAGATTTACAGACAAGACTCAACTTCACACTCCCACTGATCGAGGTCTCCACACACATAGCACTACCCAACCAGTCCCTTTCCAACCCCAAAGCAGATGCAAAAGTAGATGATATCAATGAATGTGATGCTCCGGTGTCAATAAGAACATTGGCCCTTAATCTGTAGACTAGAAAGGTACCTCTGATCATGGAGGTGGTAACAACAGCATCGGGCACGACCGGTGCTCTAGATGAACTAGGATCTGTAAGAACATAAGCTCTGGCCGGTCCGCTGCGGCTCTAAACTGCCAATTGTCTACCTGACTGTGCTGATGCACCCCCCTTTGCAAATCTAGAAGTCTGAGCTCTAGGCTGCTGATACGTCTGTCGTCCCTGGCTAGATGGAATAGCTGGTGCTCCTACCGTACTCTGTACGCTCCCTCCCTGAGGACAGTTCCTCCTGATGTGCCCAAACTGCTCACACTCAAAACACACCACTGGCACCCTCCCCTGAGCCTGCGACTGCGACTGCGACTGTGCCTGAACAGGCGCTGGACTCCGGTATTCTGTCGCACGATGCCCTGGTCGTTGGCATTTGTGACAAAGAAGCCCTCTCTGATCTAACCTTCCCGTTGGAGCTACGGGAGGTGTGGATACAGAAGACTGTGGCAGATACCACCCCACTGGATACGATCTTGGACCAGATGTCCGTCGACGCTTGTTCTCCCTACGCCCCTGATCCTGTGTGCGTCCCCCGCCTTGCTGACTCCTACTATCCCTATCTCTGCGCGTCTCATTCAGAGTGTCCTCCACCAGCTCTGTAAAGGCCTGCATCTTGAACGCTGCCACTCTATCTCGGATAGCGGGCCTCAAACTCCTCTCGAACCATTTTGCACGAAACTCATCAGTAGGTACAATCTCCTGTGCAAACCTGGATAGGCTAGTAAAATCAGCCTCGTACTCAAGCACTGTCATCGTCCCCTATGTCAAAAATAGGAAGTCCTCTCTATAGCGATCCCTCAAAGTCGCTGGAAAGTATTTCTCCAGAAATACCTTCGTGAATGCATCCTAAGTGCCTGCCACTGTGGTCTTGGCGAACTTCCACCACCTATGAGCACTCCCTCTCAGCTGGAAGGCGGCACATATAACCCTCAGATCATCTTCCTCACTCTGAGGCAAATCAAGGATCCTAGTAACCAGCTCTAGCCACTGAGTGGCAACCGTGGGATTGGGATCCCCAGAAAAGGTAGGAGGGTCCAGACGGCGAAACTCACGCATCGCAACCGTCTCCCTCGGCTCAGGTACACTCTCCCTACCCCTAGTGGCCTCAGTCAGTTGCCGGATGGAGCTAACCATCTCACGCAACAGATCTCCCTCAGCAACAGGTCCTTGGGGTGCATTAGCATCCCCAATATCAGGGACTGGAACGTCCCTTCGGCCAGAACCATGGCCACGGCCTCGACCTCGGCCTCGTCCTCCTCGCGTGGACATAACTCTATACGAAAGCAACATAACAGGATAAGAATCCATACAACATGTTATTGCTAACGTAAAAGACAGAAAAGCATGCTAACACATAGCCACGTAATATCATGTCAACACATCTCACATACCGAGGAGAACTAATAAGAAAGACTCATCACTCTGAACAACCTACTCAGATTCCTTGCTAGAAATCACGTCCGCGAAATGCGTATCTAACATGGCTCCCAAGTACGTTAATCCAAAGGCCCGAAAGCAAGACTAATCAATCCTAAAGTCCAACCTCCATACCCACATAAATAAGCTGTCATGTGAATGTTAACAAAACGCTAAAACACAGGCAATCAAGCATATGCACATCCTCACAAGGTGATGTACCCTCATTCACATGAATCATAGGTATTCGAACCCAGAGCTCTGATACCAAGTTGACACGCCCCAAACACCAGGGTCACACGAAAGCCCACCAAAACACCCATTTAAGAAAAATAGGTTTTAACAATTGGAAATCAAAATACAGCATTTGGATAAAAGATTCCCAGGTTCAACTCTCATAAAACTGTAACATGCATTCTCATACATGAATAATCATATCGCCAAAAGGCGTACAAAACCAGCCTAAACAGGCGTCACATGTGTAAGTATATGTCTCAAAAAGGGAAAACTACAATAAGTCTTCCATCACCTCTGCAACTAGGTCAACTCCACGTGCTCACCTGAAAAAGGTTTTACAGTAAAAATCCCACACCGTGAGCCAAAGCCCAATAGAAACATAAACTGTAAACTGTAATACAGGTCATGCAATCATATGGTGGGAGCTAACTAGACCACAAAAGCCACAAAGGTTTTTCTCTAAAAAATCAACAATTTTCCATCTGAAAACCACCATTTCCATCCTTGAAACTATGCATATAACCTGACAGATATCATGCCACAGTTAAGAAAAAGCAGTAAAACACAGCATTCTCTACTCGGGACACGCAGCCGAGAGATACGATAAAATGTAATCCTATGTACCGACTCTGTCAACTCATGACAAAGGCAACAACTATAGACTCTCGTCCATTACCCTAGGCCCACAGGCTTGGTAATGACAAGTTCTATATGGAGTCACCACAATGTAACTGCTCAATTTACGGGTCAAGCCCGAGGGTCCAGAGCACCCACCAACCACTCAATTTACGGGATTCAACCAGAAGGTACAGGGCACCTACTGCTTAATTTACGGGACCTGAGCCCGAGGGTACAAAGCACCCAATCACTCAATTTATGGGGACTAACCCGAAGGTACAGAGCACCTACGCTGCACACGTTTTTGGACTTACACCGAGGAGTAATGGAAGCCCAACTCAACCAAATCCACTGTCACGGTACATCTATGGATAAACATTTAAAAACCAACCCACAAATAAATATACAACACACGTACGTAAAAGAGATCCCATCCATGAACCATGAAAATCAAACAACATATGTAAAAACCTATTTTCACCCAAAATGTTTTAGAAGTTGAGACTCAACCCCGAGGGTTAGCTCCAAACCTTTAACAAACACGTTTTCCCAAGGTTTTCCCAAGACACTGTTTTCAAACCATCCTTTTGAAAACCTCCGGTAACCCTTTTTGAAACCATGGAATCTCATAAAAACCTCAGATAAACATCCCACGAGGAAGCTTGAACCAAAACACATCATTTCCAAAACAGCTCAAATTCAGTCGACTGGACTCACCCTCCAGTCGACTGAAAAACACACTGGAAAAACAAGATTTTCGAATAGAAGGCACTTCAGTCGACTGACCCCATGAGTTCAGTCGACTGAACTCCCAAAAAGATGATCCAGTCAACTAGACCCACAGGATCAGTCGACTGAACTCACCCAGAAAACGTTTTTAAGCTACGATTTTGACCTCCAATCCTCAAACCAAGCTTCAAAAACACCCGTTTTGATACCTAAGAGTATACCCAAGCTCAAGGCTATCATAAAACCTCGAAAGGAACATCCCTCTTTCGATTTCATCCAATCAAACGCCGAAAAACGGTTTTAACCCAAAATTGGATTTGAAACATATATCACATTTCATGCATTTTTAAATGGTAGAAATACGTAGGATTACACGTAGTACTCTCTAACAGTTATACAGTCTAGGATTCTACCTCGGTGAGTTCAAGACTCGACGTCTCGATCCACATGCAAAACTGAGCTTCGTCGGAATGAAATTCTGACTGGATGGATGCATAGACCATGATGCCGATGCTAAGGATCAGCAGTTGATTTATCAAAAATCTAGCCCCGGGCCCCCGAGAAGTTAGAGAGAAAGCAGAGAGAAAACTGGAGGAAACATATAAGTCAAGTTTTGAAAATATCTTTTTAGAAAATATCTAAGTCCAGATATTTATAGGCCTCCAAAATATCTTCTTTTTTTTGAATTTTCGTAATTCGCACGGCAACTCCCTACAATCCCGGGAGCCAACCCCGCATGCTCAGATAAACTTAAACATGCATCAAAATGAGTAAATCATACATCTTAGAAATATATATGCAAAACACATCATATATATATATATATATAAGTCTCGAAAAGAGATGGGTCCGGGTCTCATAGTAACGACCTAGAGATGCTCTTTGAGGATGTCAATTCCGACGAGGCTGGCCTTTCTTCCTACCGAGTTCAATCGAGGCAGTAGTGAGAGAGAGAGAGACTCCCCTTCACCTCAGTTACATATATTTTGGTACATTTGGTTTTTATGGGTCTACGTGCCCCAATTTTGATACATTTTTATACATTTATGGACCTGTGTTCCCCAACTTACTGGTTATTGGGCCAGATTGCCCTAGTTATATTCTACCACATTCTGTTACATTCTGATGCATTTTTGGGCCTTTGTGCCATTCATTGCTTTATATTCATCTGTTTGTATGGCTTATGCATGTATGATATAAGTCTTAAAACTTTTACACATGCTACAAAAACTATAAACATACACACCCGCTATGTTTGAACATGGCGGTCGCCACATTCCAACTTAGCAGTCGCCATTTCCATTAAGAGTGGCATGGCGGTCGCCTAGTCAACAAGGTGATGTCACTTTACGGTGTACTTTCAAGTTGGCGGCCCCATACTCTAAGGTGGTAGTCGCCACAATTACTGTACCTTTTGCTGCTTTTTCGATCTCCAACCTTTTCATGCCTTATAAATACAGCCCTGGAGGCCCCATTTTCTGTCACTCCCTTCCCAAATGGCCAGTCCCTTTTTTGCATGGATTGAGGCATTCTCCCATATCGAACGTTTAAACTTTTCTCCTTTCGGTATCAACTCCTTGTTTTCCCTGATGACCCTAAAGATTGACGGACCATTATTGAAAGCTGCTGCTCAATTATGGGATCTGCAGTCCCACGTCTTCTGGTTTGGCCTTGAAGAGCTATGCCCACTGTGGAGGAATTTGCTGCAATCCTGGACCTGACTCCACGAAGCTTTGTTTTTTTGTTCCCACTTTCTTCCTTTTGACTCGATAGCAGGTGATGCAACTCTGTGGCTTGTTTAGGATGGAAGCTTCTCTTCTAACATCGGGTGACTGCCTTGACATTCTATGGATCATTGAGAGGTTCCGTCCTACTGGCGACCTTAGCGACCTCGACTTTCAGCTGCGGCGTCATTATGCCCTTTGTTTCTGTCTCCTTGCCCAGTATCTTCTTCTTTCTTTTGATGGGCAAGTTAGTCGCGCACTGGATGCCATCGCTGGTCAGACGTGGATGGGGAAAGACTTTGTATCACTTGTCTTAGCAAAGATTATGAGACCCTGACCCATTTTTATTTTTGGTGTTTTTCGACGCGTGTTTGTCATTTTCGTTTCAGCATGTTTATATGTATTTTTATGCATGATCGAGTGTAGAGATGCATGTGGGGTTGGTTCCCGGGACCGTTGGCCATTGTGGTGTGAATTTCAATATATATATATGTTTTCATGGCCTATAAATATCTCGCGTTAGATATTTTCAAAAGATATTTTCAAAACTGCTCAGTTAAGTTTTTTCTTTTTCTCTCTGCCTTTTCTCTAACTTCTCGGGGACCCAGGGCTCTGTTTTCAACGATCCAACAATTGATCTTTGCTATTAGCACGGTGGGCTATGCGTTTATTCGAACATAATTTCATTTTGGCAAAGTTTAGTTTTGCACGTGGATCGAGACATCGAGCTTTTAACTTAATGAGGTAGGATCCTAGACTCTCATGTCTTATAAGGGTGCTACGTGTAATCGTGTGTATTTTTACCATTTTAAAATGCATGAAATTGTTTTATGTTTTAAACGTTGGTTTGGGGTTTTGGTGGCTGAAACAGTAACTCGGAGTCAATTTTCTCCTGGGTTCAGTCGACTGGTTCGTGGTTCATTCAATTGGATCGAGGAGGTCAGTCGACTGACCTGTATTTTTAGGGAGTTTTTGCGAGATTTCAGTGTCTTGTTTGGGTCGACTGGATGGGGTCCAGTCAACTGGGTCTATGTTGGGAGTTTGGGTGTTTTGGTGGTTTTGCGTGGTCGTGTGGTGGCTTCTCAGTCGATTGGGTTATGGGGCTCGATCGGCTGCTCTCCTATAGTGGTTTTTCAATTGATTAGATTACGAAATCCTGTCGATTGAAGTCACGGAGAGGGTGTCGGTCATTTCATGCGGGGTGTTGGTGCACAGTTATGTGTGTGGTGGTTTATGCATTGTTAGGTGCGGGGCGTGTGGGCCCGTTATTTGTTTTAAAGATGGGGTTTTGGTGAGAACCGTTTTGTGGGAGGTTTAGTGTTGACCTTTGGTTAGGTCGTGTTCAGTAAGTTTTTGTTTGTGTCGGGTGTGTGGCATGTGATGTCGTGACGGGTTGTGTGGCGTCGTGATTATACGTGCTTTCGTGCTTATAAAACTATGATTACTTTTATTCTTCCATGTTGTAGAACGGATATGTGGTCCTATGTGGGGATATGTGGTCCTATGCGGTCGTGGTGTATTTAAGGTTTGATTTTATGTATGCATGTGTTGCATTGGTTAAAACATTGGTTTTAAAGTTGCATATGTCAAGCGAATTTTGGTCCCTCGATGAAAGTCCGTAAAGATGTATATAAGGGGCAGATTTTGGTCCTACAGTGAAAGTCCGTGAAGATATCTATTGGCTCTGGTCAACAAGGCATTAGTTGGGGCGAATTTTGGTCCTTCGGTGAAAGTCCGAGAAGATACATAGATTACATGTGATGCTTTGTGGAATGGATAGAATCATTTTCAAACTGTATTTAAGACTCGTGTGAGTCGTGATATAAAATTGATTTCAAATCGTTTTCATGGCTCCTGTGAGTCGAAAAAGGGGTTCTTATCTTAGCATCTTATTGAATGTGATATATCTGTTGTTAGGGCTCGAGAGAGAGTCGGTGTTTATGTATATCTATTGTGGGGCTCGTGGGAGTCTTGGCTCGTAGGAGTCTATCTTTGCTGGTGAGGCATTGTACTATATATATCAAATTATTTTATAGGCTTTGATGAGTCGTGATATAAAACCGTTTTTAAAATTGTTTTCTTTAAGACTCTTGGGAGTTCTTGTATAAAACCATTTTTCAACTATTTTCTTTTGGAGCTCGTATGAGTTCAGATATAAAACCGATTTTATGGCTCGTGTGAGTCAAAAACTGCACCTCATTTTCCGAGCATGTTTTGTTTATATTGCATGCATGTCTAGTTTCTGCTGAGCTTTGGTTCACGGTGTTGGATTTCAAATGTTTTTCATGTACCGGTCACGCAGGTTGATTCGGGGTGCCGGAGAGGCAGAAAACCTATAGTCTTCCTTTTTGTTCTTTTGATCATGTATGTTATAACATGTTTTCCGGTGTTAAAACCGTGTAATGTAAGCCGTGTTGGCATTTATATACAATGCATGTATGTTTTACTTTGAGTAAATATCAGGTTGAGTGTTTATATGGTTATTTATGGGTGTTTCACATGACCCAAGGTATGGGGCGTGATAGAGACACTGCTCAGACCCTAGTATTAGTGACGGATAGTCTACAAGACTATAGAGCACGGACAAAGTTCGAAACTCTAACTCGAATCGAAAACCCTAAGTTCGGCCTAAAAACCCCAAAAATGTCCAAAACTTAGGCAACAAAATCTTAGCACCCAGAGAGTCTCCCAACATTCTAAATAAAGTAAATATCTTGAAATAATGAGTTAAAAATTAAAAATCCTCATAAATAGGGTAAAATGACCATTTTGCCCATAATACAGTAAAAAGTCCTAAAAATTTAAATTTTGACTCATAGATACCCTAAATCAAAAATTTAAGTACAATTAAGTAGCAAAGGACAAAATAACATTAAAAATGACAAAAATGCCCCTTAGAGGCTGACCACCTTGGGAAGAGTGCTAAAAACTGACTTTTTGCTTTCTTTTTAGCTTAAAATGATGGGAAATATATTAAATTAAGCATTATGATGATACAATACTTGTTAAAAAAGTAATATACATAATAATATAGTGTTATAGGTTAACAAAAGCAAACAAATCATTATTGAAGTTCATACATAATAAACTAAGTAAAAAAGTCACATATTACCAAAATAGCTTAATTTGACTTAAAAGATTATATCTATGTAATCAATTGCTATGGAAACTATGATAATACATGAAAATATTATATTTATCATAAATATACTAAAATAATAGGTCTCGGTAGGAAAAGACACCAATAAGATACATCGAATTAATTTTTAATGCATTATTTTTTGCACAAAATGGCACGCAAACCAATGCAAAACCCCTTGATTGATGTGGGGTCAGATTTTTGTCCCCCAAACAGCCCCTAGCTATATTTATCTTCCCTATATCTGATTTCTAGCCCTCAAAGGATTAACCCATTCAAATCATCTCACATCTCATTAATTAAAATGAAAAAAAAAGTCTTTTTTTTAGTACTTTTTGTCTCCCTTTGTCCCCTAGCCTTTGCCTATACAAACCAAGCCAAACACGCTCTTCTTCCCTTTATAATTTCGTGCAAGAGAGGTGAGGGACCAGACCTTCATAGTTCTTGAAGTGTTCTATAAGTTTGAGGGAGAAAAAGAAGGAGAAAGGAAGAAGGGAGCTAAGAAATCTAGAGGTGTTTTTCTAAAGCTAAGTCCTTCCATTTCACCATCCCTTGAGCCCTCAAATAAGTAAGTAAAACCTCTAAACCTTATATCTAATATCCCTCAAAATATTCCCCAACACATCCCTTTAAACACTCTAAGAATCGAGAACCGAAATCAAACCGAAAAGGCATCGTAGTAAGAAATTTGGGGCTGTTATGTTTATGGGTGATATGAGATGTTATTGTATATTGTTATCTTTGAGTTTGATGACTTCTAAGTGTTCTGGAGCCTTGATATTAAAGTCTAAAATACAACCATGCAAAGAAATGGAATAAAAACTTGACATAGCATAAGTAGAAGACTTGGACCCTAAGAAACTTGATTTTTGATAACATAGATGTTTCTGCCCTGAATTTTGAAATGCCATAACTCAATGTAGAAAATTGATCTAAGCAAGTTCTTTATGTTCAGATTTATATTTTTATGTTATCTTTCATCCAAAGTTGATTTCAACTCATTTTTATAAGTAGAACTCGAGATATTGCAATTTTATCAAAGTGTGTCATTTTCTAACCAGTCAACACTACCGACTTGGAAACCCTAGTTTAAAGTGAGATCCAAACTTTGGTCAAAACATGAAAGTTGTAGATAACATGTATATATATCTACCCACCTAATATGAGCACCAAATATTGAGTTTTGATAGGTCAAAACCCCTTTGAAAGTCTCTGTTAAGTTTCATCTCTCAAGGGACACTTCTGTCACATATTTTTATATAGCCCAAAACCCCTATTTTTAGTGACCTATTCCACAAGTGGTCTACATGAACATTGCATATAACATATTAAAGTACTTTCACCCAAAAAGCAGACCTTAAAGCCTCTGGATGATCCCCCAAAACAATTTCAAACCCTCAGTCCAAAACCGGCTCTACTGAGTTTTGGCGACAGACAGAACCTATTTTCTAAAATGGCCAAAAAGTCTAACTTGTTACAAACAACTACCCTTATCTATAAACATGAAACCTGTAGGGAACCTTTTGAACTAGAAAATTCTAAAAAATGGGCTCATTTGAACTTGATCTGATATCCCAAAACTGAGACCAACAGAAGCATGTTTTTGGTAAAATCTTGAGAAAAGTGCTTAAACGTTTTTACTTGAGATGTTTTGTTTACCCTTTTGCCTTATGTTTTGGCCTTGGTGTTAAACATAAGAGTTATAGAAAATATTTTTATCTAAATGTTGTTTAAAAATCATAGTTTTATTCCAAGTCTAGATGCCCCAAAACACTTTCGATCCTTTTAATTTAATACTCGAATTTGAACTTATGATTGCTATGTGTGATTTGAGTATCCTTTGCTGTGAGACCCAAGTTTTATATGATGATTAGTTGATTAGTGTTTATTTGTGAATATATGATGATTAGAACGCATGCCATTGTTAGTTGTGCTTCAGAATATAAGTTGTTATACCATGAGCATTGTGATTGTGGCATTGGAGACATTTTGTGGGTTACCCCTATATGTTTTTAAGTTGTATCTTGATATGGTTGATGTGGGGGAAGGCAGACCTTTATATCTTAGTTAGTGAATCCTGGTTCATGGGGGTGTTGACAATGGGCCATATGGGGCTTGAGCCGTGTTACGTCCAGAACCGTATCACGTCTTAAGTCGAACTGCCGCTATATGCCGTACTGATCGGGAACGCTGATGTATGGGAACCTAATGTACGGGAATGTAATGGTACCATTCAGATTGTTATGTTGAGTATGAACAACTTTGGGCCATGTATATCCTGAGCCGTGTTACGTCCTGAGTTATAGCACGTCTTGAGCTGAACTGTTGCTATACGTCGTAGTGATCGGGAACGCTGATGTATGGGAACCTAACGTACGGGAACATAATGGTGCCATTTGGATTATTGTATTAGATATGTTAACTTTGGGCCATGTATGTCCTGAGCTGTGTTACATCTTGAGCCGTATCACGTCTTAAGCCGAACTGTCGATATACGTCATAGTGATCAGGAACGTTGATGTACGGGAACCTAACGTATGGTAACATAATGGTGCCACTCAGAATTCGATTGGTTGATTTATAATCGAGATGGGTTATGTTGACTTGTCTTTCATGATTCTAAGTCTAGGGCGTCCCCGGTTATCATTTTCGAAAATGTTTTGGGATGAATTCTGTGAGACCCTGTACTGTTCTTTTTTTATTTATATGCATATTACGTGTTTTTGGTCACGTTTTAGCCTTTTTGCTTTAAGATGCATATATGTGTTTCGACGCCTGTTTTGGTTAATCGGAGTATACGGGGTTGGTCCCAGGGGCTGCCGGGAGTTATGGTGCGAATTTTAAATATTAAAAAAAAAGATATTTTGGAAGCCTATAAATATCTGGAGTTTGATATTTTCAAAAGATATTTTCAAAACTTAACTCCTAAGTTTTCTCCATTTTTCTCTCTACCTTCTCTCTAACTTCTTGGGGGCTCGGGGGCTCGGGGCTTGGTTTTTGATAAACCAACTGTTGATCCTTAGTATCGGCAACGTGGTCTATGCATCCATCCTAACGGAATTCAATTTCGACAAAGCTCGAATTTGCACGTGGATCGAAGCATTAGGTTTTTGACCCAACAAGGTAGGATCTCAGATTCTACTGCTGTATAAGGGTTGTATATGTAATCTTATATGTTTTCACTGTGTAAATCGCATGAAAATTATCTTTGTTTCAAAGTTAGGATTTTGGTTGTTAAAACTCTTTTTGGGCGTTTCGGTTGGATGAAATCGGGTGTTGGATGTTTTTTTGAGGTTTTAAGATAGTCCTAAGCTAGGGTATGCTTGTGGATATCACAAACAAGAGTTCGGAGGGTTGATTTGAGGTTTAAAATCACAAAACCGTGGAAAAAAATGTTTTCTAGGCAAGTTCAGTCGACTGGACCCATGAGTTCAGTCGACTGGATCTTGAGTTGGGAGGTTCAGTCGACTGAAGTGCCTCGGGTTGAAAAATGTTACTTTCTAGTGTGATTTTCAGTCGACTGGAGGTGGGTTCTAGTCGACTGAAATGTTTGCTGTTTGCTTTGGAAAATTTGATGGTTCTTTTGGGAAAAGGTTGGGTTTCTTTGAGAAAAAGGAGGAGTTTTTGGATGAAAAACGTGTTTATTGGAGGTTTGGAGCTAACCCTCGAGGTTGAGTCTCAATTTCTAAACGTTTTCATAAAACGTGTATGTTTTTACATGTTTTGGTTTGATCTCCATGGTTTCATGGATTGGATCTCATGCTTATACATGCATTGTATAACTGGTTTTGGGGAAAACATTGTGGAAATGTTTTGTTTTGATCTCCTAGTGAGGGATGGATCTATATACATGTATAATGTACCGATTTGTGAAATATTTTTAGAAGACTATCTAGATGTACCGGGATGACGTGTATGTGGCATGAGTTGCCCTCGATGTAAATCTGGAAACGTGCGCAGAGTAGGTACTCAGGTCCTTCGGGGTAGTTCTCGTAAACTGAGGCAGATGGGTGCTTAGCTCCCTCGGGGTTGTAACCCGTAAATTGAGTGGTACGTTCATGGTGCTCCGTATATAACCTGTGTGTATCTAGGCGATCCGACGATATCTGGGGGCTAGATACTGGACAGGAGTCTATAGTTGTGACCTCTGTCCCCTAGTGATAGAGTCGATACATAGGATCATACTCTTCTTTTCCACGATGGTACATTCTGCGAGGGAACGATATTTTTGATTACTGTTTTTCCTTAACTGTGGTTGGTTATTTGCAATAGTTGCATCACATGGTTTTAAGGATGAAAACAGGGTTTTATGTTAATAAAACTATTTTGGGAGAGTTGTGTGGTCTGATGGGAAAACTTGAGGGTTTTGGATGGAAAACCTATTTTGGTTTTGTGGTTGAGTTCGCTCCCACCATATGGTTGCATATTCCTGCTTTACAGCTTATTATCTATTTTCTATTGGGCTTCGGCTCACAGGTGGAAATTTACTGTAAAAACCATTTTCAGGTGATGATGCGGATGAGGTATAGCTTGGTGGTGCCCGCAGTGGCGGAAGACTTTTACAGTTTTCCTTCTTTTTGGTATGCCTGTTCCTGAAGGCAGGTTTTGTACGCCATAAGGCGATATATTGTACGCATGCTAAACTGTTGTCTTTTATTTATGAGAGATACTCTTTTGTTGTGTATTCTATTGGTTTCAACAGGCGGATTTTGATGTATGAAAACCTGTATTTTCATATAAAACTGGTGTTTGGTGGATTTTCACGTGACCCCGGGTTTTGGGGCGTGACAACTTGGTATCAGAGCTCTGAGTTCGAATACCTAAGAACCATGGGAAAAAGGGGTTTATCACCTAGTGAGGTTGATTGTGTATGCTTGCTTGCATGTGTTTAGACGTTGGTTTATAACATGTTAATAGCTTTGTAAGCATGATAGTTGTGTATATGTGGGCATGGAGGTTGAATCTTAGGATTGATGAGTCTTGCCTTCGGGCGTTTGGTTTAACATGTTTAGAAGCCATGTTAGAAGCGCGTTTGGCCGACGTGTTTTTTTAGTAAGGAATCTGAATACATTATCCAAATTGACGAGTCTGTCTTGTTAGTTCTCCTCAGTATGTGAGACGTATTTACATAATCTTATGTGGCTATGTGATAGCATGATTATGTGTTTATGTTACGTTGTAGCATGTTGTAGGAAAGCTTATCCTGTTTATATTGCTTCCTATAGAACTATGTCCATGCGGGGAGTACGGGGACGGGGTCGGGGTCGTGGCCGAGGACGTGCCTATGTTCAGGTTCCGGAGGAAGGGACATTCCTGCCCCATAGGAGCAAGTGGGTGGTACTGATGTTGGCGACGCTGATGTCGTCCATGAGATGTTGGCTACTATGCGAGCTATGGCAGAAGCGACCAGGGCTAGTGTGCGGGTTCCTGAGCCGAGGGCTTCTGTGGCCATGCGGGAGTTTCAGCAGTTGGATCCTCTGACCTTTTCTGGGGAGCCGGACCCAAAGGTGGCTACGAGTGGTTGGAAGTGACCACCTCCATCTTCGATACTCTGGATATCAAGGAGGATGCTTTGCGTATAAAGTTGAGAGCGTTCCAACTGAGGGAAGATGCTAGAGAGTAGTGGAAGTTCGCCAAGACCATTGTGGATGAGACGTGGGCTGCTTTCACGAGAGTCTTATTGGAGAAGTATTTCCCGAGATCTTCGAGAGATACTTACCAAGAGGAGTTCCTCTCCCTTGTTCAGGGGAATCTGTTTGTGGTCCAGTATGAGGCCAAGTTTGCGAATCTTCGCGGTTCGCACCTGAGATGGTATCTACAGAGGAGTTGCGCACTCGGAGGTTTAAGAGGGGACTTCGACCTGCTATTGAGGATAGGGTTGCGGCTCTGGATATAGAGGTGTACATCAAGCTAGTGGAATCTTCTATCCGGGTCGAGAACTCGTTGGCAGATAGCCGCAGAATTAGAGAGAGTGGGAGCCAGCAAGGCAGTGGAGATGCACAGTCCCAGGGGCGCAGAGGCAAGCGCCAGATGTCGTTTGGACCTAGTACTCGTTTTGCTGGATCATCTCAGCCGCAGTCGTCTGCACCTACACTTTTAGTGGCCTCGACAGGAAGGCAAGAGCAAAGAGGATTGATCTATTATCGCTGTGGACAGCCGGGACATCATTCAGTTGAGTGCATGCAGAAGGGCCAGTCTCAGAGTTCAGCGCCCATCTAGTCTCAGGCGAGAGACCCACCTATCTGTTTTGGGTGTGGTTAGCCTAGGCATATCCGCAGACTCTGTCCCAGAGAGGGGAATGTTCAGGGTGCGACAGGAGCGTCTGTTCCTTCATCTGTACAGAGGCGACAGGCTCCATAGAAGCCTACGGCACAGACGTCGAGGTGTGCGGAAGGAGGCACGTTACCGCAGTCGGTGAGGCAGCCATCGACTCAGAGTTATGGTGGACAGACCAGACTGCCGCAGGCCAGGGCCAATGTTCTTGCTGATCGTAGTGCTTCTAAGGCACTAGGGGCGTCTGATGCTGCTGTTACACCAGCCATGATCAGAGGTACTCTTCTAGTCTTTAGATCATGGGCCAGTGTTCTCATCGGCACCGGAGCATCACACTCATTTATATCATCGGCATTTGTATCTGCTTTGGGGTTAGAAATGGACTGGTTGATTAGTACCATGTGCGTGGAGACCCCAGTTAGTGGGAATGTGACTTTGAGCCTTGTCTGTAGATCTTGTGTGCTAGAGGTTTTCGGTCGTTGTTTAGAGTTTGATTTTATCATTCTAGACATGACCACGTTTGATGTCATCCTAGGGATGAACTGGCGGACTACCTACCATGCATTTATAGATTACGAGCGACGGAGAGTGTCGATCTATACGCCACAGAGTGATTGCTTTTACTATGTGGGTGATTGGGATGAGGGCCTGATGTCTATGCTAGGTGCCACTTGGGTTCGAGGAGATCTGGGTTTTCTCCTTTCTGCACACAGGTTGGATGAGCCGGTTGGGGTTCGAGGAGTGTTACCTCCTGTAGTGTGCGACTACCCAGATGTCTTTCCTGACGATCTGTTCGAGTTGCCACCGAGCCGAGATGTGGAGTTCTCCATTGATCTTGTTTCGGGAGCTGCTCCTATCTCTATGCCATCGTACCATTTTGCACCGGCTAAGTTGCAAGAACTCAAAGTGCAGCTTCAGAAGTTGCTTGATAAGGGGTTTGTGCGGCCGAGTACATCGCCGTGGGGAGCTCCGAATCTCTTTGCAAAGAAGAAGGATGGTTCGTTGCGATTGCGTATAGACTACAGGAAGTTAAACCAGGTGACGGTGAAGAACAAGTATCCGATGCCAAGGATCGATGACTTGTTTGATCAGTTGAGAGGGTCACGCTGCTTTTCAAAGATTGACTTGAGGTCAGGGTATCATCAGCTGAGGATCAGGGACGAGGATATAGCGAAGAGCGCCTTTCGAACTCGCTATGGTCACTACGAGTTTCTGGTTATGCCGTTCGGTTTAACCAACGCTCCAGCTACATTTATGGGTCTGATGAATCGTATCTTCCACCCTTATATGGACAGTTTTATAGTTGTGTTCGTGGATGACACTCTGGTTTATTCATCCACGAGGGAGATGCATGAGGAGCATTTGCATGTTGTCCTACAGCTTCTGAGGGAACATCGCTTGTATGCGAAGTTTGAGAAGTTCGAGTTTTGGATGACAGAGGTGAGATTCCTTGGACACGTGGTGTCAAAGGATGGGGTATCAGTGGACTCATCAAAGACTAATGCAGTGACAAATTGGCAGCGACCGAAGAATGTTTTTGAGATATGCAGTTTTCTCGGTCTAGCGGGTTATTACCGGTGGTTTGTACAAAACTTCTCTAGGCTTGCAGCACCGATGACGCGTTTGACGCGAAAGGGAGTCATGTTTGTATGGAGCGAGTCTTGTGAGTCAGCTTTCCACGAGCTGAAGAGGAGACTGACTAGTGCACCAGTTCTGATTATTCTAGAGTAAGGTCTGGGATATACTGTGTATTGCGACGCGTCACTTGATGGTTTGGGCTGTGTGTTGATGCATGGAGGCAAGGTTGTAGCCTATAGCTCGTGATAGCTGAAGACACACGAGAGGAATTACCCGACTCATGATTTGGAGTTGGCAGCTGTGGTTTTCGCCTTGAAGACATGCAGCATTATTTATATGGTGAGCAATTTGAGGTTTTCTCTGATCACAAGAGCTTGAAATACTTGTTTTCACAGAAAGACCTAAATCTTCGCCAAAGACGATGGATGGAATTGTTGGGAGATTACAACTTTGATTTGCAGTACCATCCAGGGAAGGCAAATGTCGTAGCTAATGCGCTCAGCAGGAGATCTCATGGCTCGTTAGCTTCTGTGGCAATACGGGAATGGGACATGCTTGGAGTTGTCGGAGATTTTGGTTTATGTCTTGAGGAGACAACGGCAGGTGTGACCTTATGTTCAGTTGCTTCACAGCCTACAATGATTGCACGCGTGTTAGTGGCTCAGAGGACCGATCCAGAGGCTCAGATGATACGAAACCGCATTGCCAGTGAGACAGATACAGCAGGATGGGTGATGAGTTCAGATCAAAGTCTGAGGTTGTTAGGGCGTTTGTTTGTGCCAGAGTCGTGCCGTGCTAAGGTGCTACATGAGTTCCATCACTCACATCTTTCAGTGCATCCGGAAGGCACGAAGATGTATCACGACCTACGCCGACAGTTCTGGTGGATGGGAATGAAGAGGGATGTGATCCGATTCGTTTCTCGTTGCTTTACTTGTCAGCAAGTGAAGGTGGAACACCAGAGAC
>JAULJZ010160380.1:0-26990 GCA_032270985.1 Heliamphora pulchella
ATAAAGAAGAACCAATTTGGACAATTTGTGGGTTAATTTCATTAC
Organism: Heliamphora pulchella; assembly: GCA_032270985.1. Lineage (NCBI taxonomy): Eukaryota > Viridiplantae > Streptophyta > Magnoliopsida > Ericales > Sarraceniaceae > Heliamphora > Heliamphora pulchella. The sequence goes on from JAULJZ010160380.1 coordinate 46, forward strand.
TCAGATTTATTGACAAAGTTTCTTCAATTATTAGTTTGGCACGCATTTCTTCTTCTCTTTTTATTAAAACTTTTAATTCTTTAGGAACATCCCCTTTGAATTCAAAATCATCAGAAAGAGTACAAAATGAAAGAAGCAAAGCAGAATAATCAAAATCTTCGTTTATTTCATTGAAATCAAAGAGCAAGAATTACAAAATCGAAAGCAAAAAAAGAGAGTGCACAGACAGACATGCCCTCGAACTCGACATCCAACTGATCTGAACAAAGCAAAAACTTATAAGACTTCGACTTGACTCGAGACTTGAATCATGCAAATTACAAGAATTTAAAAACCAGCTGTGACATTCGGTGTAGATGGAGGTGGAATGACCTTATTGTCAATGAGATCCTAAATGTCATGGCAGAGTTTTAGAAAGTTGTCGGTTGGGTGTCCATGGCTCTGATGGTATGAGCAATATTGGGTGGGATCGTAGCGTAGCTGTAAAGGATTAAGAGGCGGCATTGAATCAAAAGACTTTATCAGCCTTTTCTCTACAAGTCGATTCAGGGCCGTGGTCAGAGAGATATTAAGGGGAGTGAAAACTCTCCTTGGCATTTTTAGCTACGACAGCTAGTTGTTTTTGGAATGAGATAATGAAGGTGAAGAATTTGGTCAATCTGATTGGGGGTTTAGCAAATTCACCTCATTAGAGCGAGATGCAGGGTTAGTTGATAGGTAAGGTCTTCTCAGCTTTTGGTTCAGCTCGACCTCCTCAATATCACCAGACTAGATTGCATCTTCTATCTGAACCCCAACATCTAACAACTGCTCGAATGTGGAGAGCGACTGTGTGATCAGATAACGTTTCAGGGAGGATTGCAGATTCTTGACTAAAATTGTCACTTATTCCTTTTCTGTTGGTCGGTTTGACATCTTGGCGGCTTTGCCCCTCCACCGGGTCAGGAAATCAACAAACAATTCCCGGTTCTCCTGACGAGTTGTTTCTAACTCTCGGGTGGTTACATCCAGTTGGACATTGTAGCTATATTGACTGATAAATGCAGTGGCTATTTCTTCCGAAGTCTTGATCTTAGCCACCTCCAAAGAGAGGAACCACCTTTGTGCTGCCTCTGAAAGTGATCGGTGGAACAGTTGGGCCTTGAGCTATCATCAATTCCCATGGGGGAGAGAGTTCCAACGTACATTCTCAGATGAATTCGAGGGTCTCCAGTGCCATCAAACTTCTCTATCTCTGGCATTTTAAATTTTTCAGGTAGTTTGGCGTCTGGGAATGAACACAAACCACCTACATCCAGCATGTGTTCTTCTACACCCTTAGCCTTTCTCAGTACCTTCTCCATTCGATCAATCTTCTCCGCCAGTGCGGATTCCCTAGACTGGGCAGTGTTCTCTTATTCCACCACCATCGGGCAGGGAACCCAAGGTGGCACAACAACTTGCGGTGCATCTTGTCCTCGGTTAACGTCCTAGAAGTCTTCAGCATTCTTGTTTGTATCTTCTGGCTGTCCATTTACAATGGGCATACGGATCTGAATCTCCCAAATCTATGCTTGATATTGATTTTGAGCTTGGGTCTGCTGTTCCACAGCTCTTTGTATCTCAATAATAGCTCTCATTAGAGCTGTCAAGTTCACCTCATTCTCTGCCATTTTCGATGACTCAGCTAGCTATTCAAATATTCTGTAGAGTCTACCTGACCCTAATCTTGCCCAGACACATGTTAATTACACTCTTTCTGACTCAATGGTAAACCCACAAAAAAACCTAGATTCTAAAAGCAGAATGACTAGTATCAGATACTTTCCTGGATAAAATTCTGACAACAGATAGCAAAATGTTCCAGATACCCGAAACAGCAAATCATAAGCAGATGATCGTGGAAGCTGAAACAATACTCCTGCCGGGCTTATACTGGTAGCATAACAACAGGATAACCCAAAAACCAGAATGATAGCTAAGAAGGGGATCAACTAAATCCAAGAGGGAAGGCTTATTTAAACGGGCATCATTCCGACATGAAAACAGTTCTAACTTTCAAGAGACTGGTTCGATCTAGGATCGTAAAGGAAAATAGGGCAGCACTTTGGTAGGAAAGCAAGACTAGTTCACACAGGTATAACAGAGGTTTGAAGGAAGTGAACCTAAACGGAATCGGGGGTATAAAACTAACAACCATGGAAGAACTCGAAAGAGAGAGAAACTATCCTAGAGGTTTTAAAATGAAGCATGGGTATGATCCTGAGAATAAAACTACGGCATGAAAACCAAACATGGTGAAGAACAGAACTTGGGTAAAAACCCGAAAGAAAAACTAATCTAAACAATAAGGGATAACAGAAAATCTGGGCCGAACCCGGGAAATGAACTCGTCTAATCTGGATAAATAATCCTAACAATCGCAATCAAAACATACAACTAACAAAACACATAATTCTACTAGGGTTAACAGTACCTAATGGGGGGTTCTAAGCTACTATATGCAAAAGGCCAATTTTGGTCAATCGAATAGGGTACCTTCTGAATAGAGTCGGGTATATACCTCCCATGCAGAACATAGTCAAACAGTACACCTGAGCTCTTTTACTGCACCTATGATAGCGTACAATCAGTAAGGATTGCCCGTCTTCCTAACAATCCCCAAAACGGATGAACGTTCAAGGCATCAGGTCGACCAAGCAGGGGGGATTTGAAGAACAATGCACATGCCTACAAAAATAAAAATGAGAAATTCTTATTAAGAACCGATTATGTTTTCAAGTTTAGCCCTCTTATTTGATTTTATAAATCAGTCCCCAGCGGAGTCGCCAGAAAATTCTGTGGCGTCGAAATTTTGGGATATTTGGAAAATGGTCAAAAATAAAGAAATTCAAAGATGTTTGAAAAATATTTTAACACCTAGAAAGCCAAATTTTGAAATCCTATTTTTTTAAAAATAGAGTCGCCACTTAGTTTTTGAGAAAAACAAAAAAAAAAACAAAAAAAAGGCTACTGATCTTTAAAACGTTTAACTAGAGAAAAAGAGTTCGAGGGCTAAGGTACGAATCGAGAAAAGTGTTAGACACCCCGTTCACCCAAGCGTAAGGTTGGCCTCTACTAATCATCATTGGTTTTTAAATACGATTTCTCAAATGTATGCAAATAAAGAAAGTTGAGGAAAAGAGGGAACATTCAAAATCAAATATGAAAAAAAGATAACATACATATATAGAACGCCAAATAAAACAAGTATAAAAAAAATCCTAAAAGTTCCTAAATAAAAATCCACATGCAATATTATTTAAACAACCTAAACTAGCATGATTCAAATAAAAGAACAAAAATATACTAAAAGTTCCTAAATAAAAATCATACTACAAATGAACATAAAGATTACTAATAACATCATTAAATGGTCAAAATGACCTAAACTACCAAAATAACCCAAAATTATATTAACATAAAACATGCTTTAGAAATGTTAAATTATAGCTAAAAATGAAAGCAATGAAAGGAAACTAAGCTAATGGTTAAAAGATTTTTTAATTAATGTTAGAAAGAAATAAAAGAAAGGAATAATAAACAACATGCGAAAAAGGAAACTAAATTAAAACTAAAAGATTTTTATGAATTTTATATTTAAACAAAATAAAAGAAAAAAAAAAACTATAAAAGAAAAAATTAAACTAACATTTTAATTAGAGAAAAGGACAAGTAGCAAAATAAAGCTAGTAACAAAAAGAAAATAAAAGAAAGAAAGAAAAATACTAGAAAAGAAAATTACACTAAGAAAAAAAAGAAGAAGAAAAGAAAAGTAAAACTATTAAAAGAACATTTAAGCTAATGCTAAAAGAAACGAAACATTAAACAAATATTAAAAGGAAATAAAAAATAATAAGATGGAACATTAGCATTAAAAAGAATTAAAACATTAAAAGAAAAATAAAACTATATTACAAGGAAAAAAAAGACATATTAGCATTAATATAATATTAAAAGAAAAAGAAACAAGATACTAATAAAGGAAACACTAAATTAATATTAAAAGAAAAATTAGCAATAAATGGGTGCAATATTGACAATTACAATCATTTTCATGTAAGTGCTTAGATTATAACAATAACGACATTGTTAGTCGTATTGCTAAATTATATTAGTATTATTTAATGATGATTTAATAAGCTTAAATGTAAGCGAGTAAATAAACAAAACAAGTAAGCTAAATAAGCTAAAACTCGAATTTAAACATAAATAAAGCAATTATAAGCATTGCAAAAACATAATAAAGATGAACCAATCAAATTAACCCAATCACTCAAAAGTGGTAGAAAATAGAGTTAGAAGTACCGGGGATCCAAGTAAAGTACCTGGATTGCTAAGGGATCCTCAAATCGGGGAATGCGCTTCAGTTGGTCCAATCCTTGGAAGGTGATCCCAAGCTATGGTTTCAATGTAGGCGTCAGAGGTTTAGCTCTCGGTGCTTCGGCAGGGTTTCGGCGTCAGGGCTTGGATTGCTCGGCGACTCGGCATAGCTTCTCTCACTAAACCTCTCTCTAATTTTCTGTCCTAAAAACGTACCAGAAGGTACGGTATTTATAGAAATATTCAACTAATGAGATGTTGACACGTTCTGGGACACGTCAGGATTTTTCAAGGTGGCGGTCGCCACATCATGAGTTGGTGGTCACCATGTTGGAGTTGGTGGTCGCCACTTTTGGCTAGGGTTTCTAAGAGGTTATATTGGCGGTCGCCACAATGAAAATGGTGGTTGCCACATTGGGGATGACTTGCATAGCAAGTTATTTGTGGTTCGACATAATTTCATTTGTTTGAAGGTTCTGGGTTCAAATACCGAGCTTAGATCACTTCCCGAGGATCGAATTGAAGCACCTTTTCAACTATTTTCATCATCGGATTCACCTAAGATTGGGCGGGATCAAATTGGGGTGTCTACACCCACGCCGTTGCCATTGCGTAAAATGACTAAGGCATATAGCCATGACGAGGGTTTACCTTTCGCAACGAGGTGAGGATAGGTTCGATGATCAATGTACAATTAAGTCTACTCTGTAATTCCCGGCGTGGAATTCATGATATTGTTTTGGAAGTACGTTGGGTTGGGCAACTGCATTGCATTTATCTACATCACGCACTAGCACAATTGTTCTTATATGTGCTTGCCCTGTTGAAAATAATAAATTGTCTATCTATTTGCCCTTAAAATGTATTGGATATTATACGATATGTATTGTAAGATATTTTATTGTGAGTTTGTTAGACAGTTTAGGAAATTTGCTTCTGAGCTCCGGCTCTTGGCATTCATGTCACAGGTGAAGGAGATGAGCAATTTGAGGAAGGTGCGTTCGTAGGAGAAGAAGATTTCGGGGAACGGGGAGAGTGGCAGGAGCCAGCCGACCCTAGCAGTGCATCTTGAAGATGTAGAATATTCCCTTTTTGATCTTTTTGTTCAGTTTTCCACGGACATAATGTAACTTTTGTTAAATTTTCTGGATGACTGTAATCGTTAAGTATTTTGAACAAATCCTGAACCTTTAATGATGTAGTAATTATCGTATGTAATTATGAATGCATGGCTAGAATATCCACCTTATTTATAGTTACGTATGTCCCGACATGCCTAGAGGATGGGGCGTCACACCTACAGAGCAAGGTTTTGAGAGTTGACGGGCAAAAATACGTGAGGTTTAGTAAGGATGGTCAGTTCAATTTTTTTTTAACGGACTCAAGAAAGGTGATCGCATGGCAGTGCATAGGTAAGCGTTTAGGTGAGGATCTCGAATGGTATAAGTATGAGATGTAGCCGGGGTTAGAATATCATAGGGTGAACTCCCAGATAGTTCAAAGGCAAGAGGTCATAGTTTAAAGCAATCACCGTTGACTCAGGTTCAGAGGTCAATTGAAGCTTAGGTTCATTGAAGAAAAGAGATCAGCACTTTATGAATATTACAGTAAAGAGGCTCTCGAGGTCAATCTGTACGATATCAAACCTTGGAAAAAGAGACGTTTAAGCAACGGGTAGCTAAACTAGATATTTGTCTTGAAGTTTCGTCGGCCTAACGCACTTCAATTCAAGCATCCAAGTCAACTCCCCATTTGGGATTTCAAGAGTTTACAAAATTGCTTCAGTCGGACCTAGTATTGAGGTCAGGAAAATGATTGGTGGTGAAGGATTACCTACGATTGTACTGGGTAGTATTGTTGAGGACTGGTGCTATTAGAAGCAAAGAATTTTAATTGGGTATAAAAGTTGATACAAGGGTCATGGAAGAGAAACTCGTAAGGGTGAAGTTGCGGGATTTTAACAGTGTTTTCTCAAAACTTAGGCTTCTCCTAGTGCTTCATCATCTAGGGGTTAGTTAACTTGTCGGTGGTTTGATCGCCTATCGACTATCCTAAGAGAGTGTCGAGATTCGGGGGTTGTTTCCATTCTTAATTGTCTTCATGTTTTTGGGATATTGCAAATTTTAGTTTGAGATTATGAGATAGCTTATGATTATGAGATAAGAATTTAACAATGAACACTTGTATTTCATCTAAACACCTAATTAGTACAAAGTTTTCAAGAGTTCACCTAACACACATACATTATCCAACGAAGGAAAGATACAATGCCTAACATGCTAAGGCCTAAGCAAACAGATGCGGATAGAAATAGCGAATAACTCAGTCACGTTCCCATGTCGCTTCATAGTTACCGTAGCAGCGCCACTGCACTTCCACATGCCAAAAGCCCTCCAGCCCCAAACGAGTCCTGTTGATTATGGCAACTGGTATCTCTAGGTACATCTTCGGACTGCTAAAGTTGATTGTCGGGTTGCGTGGGTTGATGATTCTTTTCCTGTCCCTTGGTTTCTGTGTCTGCATCCACTTTGCATCCATCTTATCCCCTAACAGCCTTTTGAATCCCGATGGTACCTTTAGACGGTAGGTGGTTTCATCGCACCTCTGCAATACCCATAATGGACCCATGTACCTTAGAAAAGACTCAAGTTTTTTTCATCACCACGTCCTTTCGGGGAATACTGTTGCATACACCTGTTCTTCGATATGAGAGTCCTTGCGGTAATCCTGGCGACTCTAGTAGATTACTGCGTCCGTTGCTTCATCATCATCTGGCTTTGGTGGCGGTGCCTCTAGTGGATCATAAAAAAAAGTGATGGCTCGCTCCTCATTCTCGTCGTCGTCCTCAAGTCCATCCTCATCGTCTGCTCCGAAGTCCACCTCGTCCCCTACTACATCAGGATCTTCGTTTGCTCCTACTTCCTCAACCTCTTCTTCTCCCAGAGCTGGCCACTCATCCAGAAACATCTATGCTAATGAAAACACATCTACTGGGTCTTGCTCTTCAGCGGGTTCTTCCTTCGGGTCCTCTTCTGGATCTTCTTCAAGATCTGAGTCTTTAGGTTCCGGTGCTGCCCACGGCTCCCCGCCGGCTCTGCATCAGACGCCATCCTAAAGAAAGAAAGATAGAGAAAATCCTAGGGTAAAGATTTTAAGTTGTTAAAATTATATGTGATAAATTAATCGTACGGACATTCTACTGAGTTTTGACACTACAAAACTCGTAATCTCCCATCTCCCAAGGCCTGAAGGTTCACTAAACCTAGGCTATGATACCAATTGTGGCGCCCCGTCCTCCGGGCACGTCGGGACATACGTAACTATAAATAAGGGAGATATTTTAGCCATGCATTCATAATTACATAATATAATTACTACATCATTAAAGGTTCAGAATTTGTCCAACATACTTAACAATTATAGTTATCCAAAAAATTTAACAAAAGTTACATTATGTCCATGGAAACTGAACAAAAGATCAAAAAGAGAATATTCTTCATCGTCAAGTGGCACTGTTGGGGTCGGCTCGGTCATGCCACTCTCTCTGCTCCTCGAAGTCTTCTTCTCCTACGAACACACCTTCCTCAAATTTTTCATCTCCTTCACCTGTGGCACGAATGCCATGAGTCGGAGCCCAGAAGCAAATTTCTTAAACCGTCTAACAAACTCCCAACAAAATATCCTATAATACATATCGTATAATACCCAATGCAAATTTAAGGGCAAAGAGATAGACAATTTATCATTTTCAACAGAGCAAGCATATATAAGAACAATTGTGTTAGTGCGTGATGTTGATGAATGCAATGCAGTTGCCCAAACCAACATATTTTCAGAACAATATCATGAATTCCATGCCGGGAATTACTGAGTAGACTTGATGGTACATTGATCACCGAACCCATCCTTGCCTTGTTGTGAAAGGCAAACCCTCACCTTAGGTATATGCCTTAGCCATTTTATACAATGACAACGGCATGGGGACTGGCCTTTATCCAATTTTACCCATCTTTATTCCAGGCCAACCGATCCCACCTTAAAAATCAGGATACTCGTTAAGTGTCAACCCAAAGTCTAATTAAAGCTAGTGACGAACCCATAGTGGCTAATCCCCCCTTTTAAAATAAATAATCTCCTATTTTATTTTCAAATATGACAACCAGGGACGCTCTAGCTCCAAAGCCACAGAAAGAACGATTTTCATATAACCCAACTCCCAACGAAAGATACAAAAGGTACTTCGATAACCCAAGATGCAATATATGAATGCTCATGATGTGGAATATACTTCTTGTGTTCAATTAATGATAACATGGTATATAAGTATGGTGTGGTACAATCTACTAAAACATAGAGTACAAGCATGCGAAGCATAAATCATGACTTATGTGACATAGGATCGAACTATCGGCATAGGTTCATTTCATCAAAATCATCATTTTCATACGCCAATTATTCACCAAGTTCATATAAAGTCCATAGATTCAAGTTTCACAAAGTAACATGCCATTCGTACACTTAGCCAAATTTAGATAAATATTTAATTGCAAACTTTAAAGTTACAACAGTGTTTTGAAGTACCTAGACATGGATTTAATTTTTAAAATTCGAACATCAATTAGATAAAATATTTTCTACAACTTTCATGTTTGACAATAAGGTCAAATCCTAGGGAAAAGGGGTCATTTATTTTACTTAAGTGAAAATCGTTCAACATTTTACAGAGAAAAACATAGAATTTGGGCTTCTATTGGCCACGATTTTGAATGTATCAATTCAAGGGCTATAAGTCTGATTTTTGGTGAGAATTTTGTTTAAGGAGTTCCCTACAAGTTTCATGTTTTGTACTAGGAAAAGTTGTTTCGAAAAAGTTAGTGATTCTGGCCAATTTATAAAAAGGGTTCAGTTAGTATAAAAAGGGTCTGCAGATTTGGTTTTTAACAGAGAATTCACAAAACCTTTTGGGTACCATCCGAGGGTATTTTTGGGCTATTTTTTCTCAGTATTTAGTTTAATATGTTAGATACATTTTTCATGTTTACCACGTTTGGCTTTGGCTATTAAAAATTTAGGGTTTTGGTCTCACAAAAATATGTAACAGAGAGGTCTGTCAGTCACAATAGTGATTTTGAAAAGTTTTTTGACCTTCCAAGACTTCATATTTTTGGCTCATTTTTGGTGAACAGTAAGATAGGCATGTCGTCGACAAGTTTTAGGTTTTTACCCAAGCTCGGTTCTCACTCTAACTTAGGGTTTTTAGGTCTGTAATGCAGAGTGGTCAAAATCTGACACTCTTCGGCAAAATTGGTATATCTGGAGTTTTTACCCAACGAAATCACTTAGAACCAATTTTGTATTAAAGAGACCACAAAAATCTAGGTCTGGAAATAAAAAATATGTTTAGATCATTTTTCTATAATTAGTTATGATGTTTTAAAGTTCGTGACAGAAAGTTGGTAAGCCCAGAAAATCAAGTTATTTAGGGTTTTGATAGCTTAGCTCATGTTGTGTTTATTTTTGATATATATTTTTTTGTATGCATGTTATGTACTCATACAAACCAAAACTTCATAACTTACTCAAGCCATAAAACTCAAAAATATACACATGCAAGCACATGCAAAGCTTGATCATACCCAAACAGTCCACTATTCACAACTACGACGCCTTTTTGAGTTAATCTTCGTTTCTTTTTCTTAGGGTTGCTTATAGAGTTGGATTGAGGGCTATTTCATGAGAGTATGACAGCAGGTTTTAGGGGACTGACTTACCTTCTTTGATGCTCAAAAGATTTTAGGAGGATGTATGGACTTAGCTTTAATGCTCACACCTTGAACCTTTCTTCTTTCTTCTCCCTTCTTTCTTCTTCTCTCCTTCTTCTTGAGAACACGTAGGATATTTTTTGTGGTCTCCCTCTCACCCTCTCAGCCAAATTTTGAAGGAGAAATGGGAGGGGGGGTTTCAGCCTTGTTTTTATAAGGAAAAGAATAAATAAAAGTAATTATGGCATTTATACAAACTTTGGATTTATAAATTCTCATTAGTTGCATGGGGTGGCTTGCTCTGTTGAAGAAATTTGATATCAGATTTTGCAGGTGGGAAGTCGGCTAGGGCAGGTATGGGTGGCTCCAAATTTTATTTTGCATTTTATTAGGATTTAAATTGAGTTTTAGTACCATTTTGTGAAAAAATGCATAAAATATTAATTTTATGTATCTTTTTGGTATTTAAACCTACTAAAACTTATTATATTAATGTATTTATAATTAATTTAGTCTTCCCATGATTTATCATAATTTTGATAGAAATTAATTAAATAGGTGTAGCTTTTAAGCTAAATTAAACTAGTTTGACAAAAATTGACTTTTTGACTTATTTATTGTGTAGAGATTTTAAGTAATTGTTTGTTTACTTTTGTTGACCTATATTATTATATTATTATGTATATTACTTGTATAAAAAGTATTAGGTCAAAATAATGCTTAATTTTTTTTTTCTCATTTTAAGCTTAAAAAGGCAACAAGTAGCATTTTGGACACAATTTCCTAGGTGGCCGGCCATGCAAGGATAATTTTGTCATTTTTGTTGTTATTTTTTTTATTAATTAATTGTATATAAATATCTAATTTTGGGTGTCCATGTGTCAAAATTTGAATTTTTAGGACTTTTTGCTGTACTAGGAGCAAAATGGTCATTTTACCCTAATTATGAGAATTTTTAATTTTTAATTTTATATTTTATGTTATTTACTTAATTTTAGATGTCCCAAAACTTTTTTGAGTATTAGGGCTTTTTCTCTAAGTATTTGGTCTTTTTAGGGTTTTCGGGTCAAATTAGGATTTCGGGTTGATTAGGGTTTCTCATATTCATGCCGCAACCTAAGTTCTCATTGTTTATCTGTCGCTAATATTAGGTTTTGGGCTATTTTGCTCCATGGGTAGTTACAGTCCATGCTGTTACACTAGGGTCCGAGCCGGGGTGTTACAGGGGCGGGTCACATTCTCTGGATTAGCAAATATAATAAGGGTCACATTCTCTAGACCAATAATGCGCATAACAAATAACCCCACCTTAAGATTCGGGATGCTCGCATGGTGTCAATGCAAAGTCCAAGCCATCAAAATCAGTACACTAGCGACGAACCCGTGGTGCCCACAATTTCCATGATAAACAATTTTTTATATACTGGAGAAGCACCCAGGGTGTACACTGGGAATACATCCCAAAACATTTACAAAAACGGCAGCCAAGATGCCCTAGTCCCAGAATCGAGAAGTAGGACAGCTCCAACATAACCTAACCCACAACGGTAGATATAAAATGGACTCCAATGTGTTGTGAGTATGACATTAATAATGACCATGGTGTACAACATGAATCTCCAAAGAAAAATTATTTATAGCATGGCATGACTAGGCATGACGATGTACAATTTAACATAGCATAAGGTACTACAAGTTGGAACATGGAGTGCAACTTTTAAAACGTAAGTATTCGTCTCATGGCATGGTCGTGTTAAATCAAATATTTACTTTTAATCAGTATTCATCTCATTTAAATCAACAAAAACATATAAAGCAAGTCACACAACCGAAACATGCATTGTCATATACACTTAACAAATTACATGTCAATTTTCAAGTATCAATTTAAAAAGGACAACATTGTTTTGGGGTAGCTAAATTTTGAGTTAAGTTCTGATTTTTGGCCACCCTTTAGATACCAATATTCCCTACAACTTTTATGTTTAACCTTAAGGTCAAATCCTTGGGTAAATAGGTGAATAATTTCATTTAAGTAAAGATAGTTAAGCATTTTACAAAGAAAAGTACAAAAAAAGTGCCCCAGTTGGTCTCGGTTTTGGGGCATCAAATCAAGTTTTACAGGTCTAATTTTTGGGAATGTTCTGGTTTAATATGTTCCCTACAAGTCTCATGAATAGTTCTAAGGGTAGGTATTTGAAACAAATTATAGATATATGCCATTTTTTAAAATAGGTTAGTCAGCTATAGAACACACAACAGAATCTGTTTACAATAGAGAGTTTAAAAATAGTTTGAGGGACCACTAGAGGGTATCTAGGTTTGATATTTGGACAGTAATTACCTCAACATGTTATCTACATTTTCCATGAAAACCACTTTTGGATTTGATAACTAAAAATAGGAGTTTTAAGTCATACAAAAATATGTGACAGATGGCTCTATTACTCATAGATCCACAATGGTAACTTTAAGATGTGTTTTAACTTATCAAATCTCAATATTTTGGCCTCCGTTTTGGGGGAAAGCAAGATATAAATGTTATCTACAATTTTCATGTTTTGATTTAAGCTCAGATCTCGTTCTAAACTAAGGTTTTTAGGTCTACAAATTTGAGTGGTAAAAAACTGACACACTTTGGAAACAATGTCATATAGTTTAAACCAATTTTGTATAAAAAAATAACATCAAAACCTAGGGCTGTATATAAAGAACACACTTAGATCATTTTTGTATATTTAGTTTTGATATTTCAAAGTTCGGGGCGAAAAGTTAAAAATGCTAAAAAATAAGGCCTTTGAGAGTTCTAGCCTCTTAGCTCATGGTATGTCTATATATGGTCCTTATTCTTTGCATGCATTTGTATTAGACTCAAATATCATTTTTCCAAAACTTATAGATGTTACACATCTCATGAATAAAACATGCAAACACATTTTTTACCAACAAATCATGAACAATCCTAGTTTTCTCACTACAACGCCTTTTTAATCAATTTTTCGGTTCTTGATCTTAAATGTGCTTAATGGGATGAGTTGAGGGAGATTTTTGTGTGAGATTAACTGAAAGTTTAGAGGTCTACTTACTTGTTTGAGGACCTAATGAATGGAGAATGTCTTAGAGGACTTGGCTTTATGAACTTTGGTCTCCAAAGACCTTTCCTTTTTAAACCTTTCTTATTCTTCTTCTTCTTATTCTTCTTCTTCTTCTTTCTTCTCTCAACTTATATAACTCTCAAGAACAATGAAAAATCTGAACTCCCTCCCTCTCTTGGCCAAAATATATGGAGGAATAGGGTGGTGTTTGGCTTGTTTATATAGACAAAGTGGTGGTGGTTTTAATAATGAAGGTGTAAGTTCTTTTTCTTCAAGTTAAATCCATGATTGGTTGCATGGCAAGGTGGGAGCCTTTTGAGACTTACAAAATCTAATTTTGCAGCTAAGGAATTCGGCTAAAGTCAGTTTGGGGCAGTCAAAAAGCTTATTTGCATTAATATGGCGTTTAAGTGAGGTTTTGGTACCACATTGTGCAAGAAAATGCTTTAAAATTTAATTTGGTGTATCTTTTTGGTGTCCCTACCTACTAAAACATGTTATATTAATAAGCTTATGATTAATTTAGTATTCCCATGAATTATTATAATTTTTATAGTAATTGATTAAATAGATGTAGGCTTTTAAGTCCAATTAAGCTAGTTTGATAAGATGTGATTTTTTGACTTATTTTAATGTGTAAGACCTTCAATAATAATTTATTTGCTTTTGTTGGCCTATATTATTATATTATTATGTATATCACTTATTTAAATAATCTTAGGTCATAATAATGCTTGATTTATACAATTTGTTTATCATTTTTTAGCTTTAAAAGGCAAAAATTCACTTTTTGGGTACAAACTCGAATGTGGACGGCCACTTAGGGACATTTTTATCATTTTTGATGTTATTTTGTCTTTTATTACTTAATTGTATTTAAATATTTAATTTATGGTGTCCATGTGCCAATATTTATATTTTTAAGACTTTTTCCTGTACTAGAGACAAAATGGTCATTTTACCATAATTATGGGAAATTTTGATTTTTAATCTAATATTTCATATTATTTGCTCAATTTAGGATATTAGGAGTCTTCTTTGAATATTAGGGTTTTGCATCTTGAGTATTAGGTTTTTTTAGGGTCTCCGAATTGAATTAAGGTTTCAAGTAGAGTTAGGGTTTCTAATCTTCTAGTGACCTAAGATCTTGTTGGCTAACTATTGCTAATACTAGGGTTTGGGCTTGGTCGTTAAACTGGTTGTTACAAATCGGGTTGTTACAACTAGGGTTCGAACCGAGTCATTACAATCTACCATTTTTTAAAAAAATTTCGTCCTCAAAATTTCGTGTGAAAGGTTGTGGATGGTTTACTTGCATCACTTCTCTTTGAAATTGTGTCCTTATTTACTTGAGCCATTCTTTATTGAGTGTTTGGACAGGGTCGGGCTTATACGTTTAGCACCTTGAGTAATGGTTGCCTCGTCTTATTAAAATCTTAGGCCGACTATTCCACGGCATTCAAAATCGCATCGCATACTTAAGGCACGGGGGTTGCTTGATTAGTGTTAACCTAAGAGCCTTTATCTTTCAAGCACACCCCTTCCCAGAATGAAACAACAAGTTTAATTAACATATGTTTTAGAGTTTGCGAATGCGGGCATACCTCTGATCATCAACACATTCTCCTTTTTCTCTTGTGAAGTGCGAACACTCCGTTCATCGCTCTTTGGGTGGTAAGGATCCACCACCTTTTTCAAACCACTCGTTCCTTGCTGTAATAGACTTATTTCATCTTTGTAGCTCTGTCCTTGCTGACGGTTGTTGTAGTTTAATCCCCTTCGCAGTGGGCATTCAGACCTTTTATGTCCGAACTTTCGACAGTTATAACAGATTGTTAGGTTTGTTCCCCTTTTTCCCAGTGGTTCTTTTCTGCTATCTTGTGAGTAAGGTTCTGAGTGTGTGAACTTCTTGTTGTTCCTTAGTGGCCCTCCTTGATTGTCTTCTCCACTTCTTAGCGGGCAATGAGCTATCTTATGCCCTGGCTGATTACACTTATAACAAGCCCTTATTACTGTTTGCTATTGTTTTGTTGCCTTGATCCAAATCTCTGTTGCTCGGGAAAAGTCCCTCTTCTTAGGTGCTAGGATACTTTGTACCTTTAGGTTTGATAAGTACCATGATCTTTCCTAGGGTGCCTTCCCATGCGATCGGCCCACATTGGCTGCTAAATCCTACAATACCTGGGCCACGCTTAGGACATCCACTTCCTCTCTGACTCCATTTACTTTCATAGGCCATCCCTGGTTTTGTCCTTGTCCTACCATCTTCAAGAAAAGAAAGAATGGTTTTTGAACTACCCGATAAAGTTGGTTCTACACATGAGGTGAAGGCATAACACTCAACACGTTTATTGCCACAAAAGGTTTTATCTGAAGAGATCCTATCATTCTTACTGCAGTTTGTACGAAATTACAAAATTGTTAACACATGGCTACTATCCTGGATCCTATGTGATTTCTTGTATTAAACTTTGGGTTTCACTTTGTTGGTTAGCAAAGATCTGTTCGTACCAATCAATCCCTTCAGTTTCTATTTTGTACATTGATAACTCGCAGTATTGTTTACACACAAAACTTTATACGGTTGCAAAAGCTAGCTCATTAGCTGTTATTGTAAGCAGACTTTGACCGAGTGTAAATATCTTTCTCAACTTCCCATTTTAATTTCCATTATGTAGACTTTTAACGTTGTATGTTCGGACTGTTTGATAGTTCTGAAGGTGAGACATGGTATTGAGGTAAGGCTCCATTTCTCTTAGTCTCTACTATTTATCCTTGATGTGCTGGTACGTAGGGTTTGAGTGTCTTTTCCAATGACTGGATTATTTTCTTAGGTGGTTGGTCACTTTAGGGTAGTGATAAAAGGCATAGTTGTGGTAAATATCTAGTCCTGTGACCCGTTGTGATTTGGTGGTTAATTCATTATTAGGCTCTAGACGTCCATGGTTGTTGTCAAAATTTTCATTGAAGGCAGGGATGTCAGGATCCGAATTTTAACATTTTGGTGGAAAAATTCGGTGTGAATGTCAATGCGTATAAACGTACCTCCTTTGCTTGGGTACTAAGGGTATCATAAGTTTGAGGTTGTCTCTCATCTGTCACTTTCCTATTATTGGTATGAATCATTTGCTTCTCGATTTATTGAATGGGTGGTTCAGCTATGAACTAGTTTGGGGAAGTTTGAATTCAATCATATGGCGGTGTCGTGAATCCCTTGGTTTGAAGCTATTGTTTCTAACCTTAGATTGCTGATGGCATAGTTCTATTTGTCAGGTCCTTTGAAAAGATTTAGTTAGTTGAATAAACCCATACTTAGCCATTCCTGCAGTCGAGCGTCTTAATCTTCAAAACATTGTTAAACGTAGACGTTGACAGATATTCTAAGTCGTAACACTGAGAAAAGATCTGCCTTACGATTCAAAGAGGTGTTAAGAGGTTCCCGTGAATTATCCAAGTTTTCCCATAAAAATGCTAAAGCCAAATGATGTAATATCCTGATGACTATCGTTCCATACAGATCTACGGGATAAAGTTTTGAATATCAACCGAAGATAAATAAAAACATGCACGGGGTTCAATAAGGATGTCCGGACCAAATTTAGAAGTCTCAAGAGAAACGGTATAGGGTGGCGAGTGGTCAAGTGTTTTGCCAAATAATCTAAGCACGAGATATAGCCGGGGTTAAAAGAGCTTAGGATGGAATCCCAGAGGGTTCAAAGACAGATTGGATTAGGGCAAGGGGTCATGGCTAAGGCAATCACCGCTAACCCAAAATCGAGGGGTCGTTTGAGGATTAAACCCATGTGGGATAAGGATTTAATGATAGATGATCAATATTCAAAGAGGTGTTCTCAGGACCAATTTGCTATAATCAAATCTTGACAAAGAGATGACGGGTGTTGGTATCCAAACTAAATATTTGCCCTAAAGTTACGTTAGATTAATGCACTTCAATTCAAGCATCCAAATTGACTCCCCAGGTTGGAATTTCGGGAGTAAATAAAGAATTTACAAAGTTACTGCACAAAAGTGTGGTATCAAGATTGAGAGAAATAAACGAGGGCAACAGATTTCATCAATGCCGAATATTCAGAACCAGTGATTAACAAAGAATTGATTTTGAGTTCCACGAGAGAAGAGTTTGTTCAAGGATGATGGCTTGAATCGAAGGAGAATCAAATGCGAATATTGGTCATCAATGAAAACTCGAAGATAAGGGTATTCACTAGGATGGAAGTCCTGATTGGGTTATCAATGAGACTTAGGTGCAGAAGGGTTACTGATGAATGATACTAGATGGTATTGCAGAGGATCGGTGATATTAGAAAGGAGGGCGCGCAAAGAGCTTTAACCGGGTACGAGAGTTAACACAAAGACTTGAGAAAAAAAACTCATAAGGATGAAGTTGTGGGGTTCTAACAGTGGTTTTCGTAAAACTTAGGCTAGCCCAGGTGCTTCATCATCTACTGGTTCGTTCACTTGTAGGTGGTTCGGTCGTTTATCAGCCATCCTAGGATAAAGACAAGGAGAAGAATGTTATGGTTTTGAGGGTTGTTTAAGTTCTTGATTATTTCTTATGTTTTAGGATCTTGTGGAGTTAAATTTAAGGTTCGTAAGACTACTTATAGAGATTCTTAACAGCGCAAAAGTTCACATAACATGCATATAACCTTCAAACAAAAGAAAAGTACAACGCCTAGCGTACTAAAGCCTAAACAAACAAATGTGGATAGAAGTAGTGGATAACTGAGTCACACTCCCACATCGCCTCATAGATACCATAGCATGCCACTGCACTTCCATGTGCCAAAATTCCTTCGGCCCTATGCGAGCCCTGTTGATTATGGCTACTAGTACTTCTAGGTACGTTTTTGAATTGTTAAAGTCAATTGTTGGGTCACGCAGGTTGATGATTCCTCTCTTGTCTCTTGGTCTTTGTGTCTACATTCACCTCACATCCATTCTGTCTCCCAATAGACCCTTGAATCCTGGCGGTACCTTTAGACAATAGATGGTCTCGTCACATCTCTCCAACACTCTCAGTGGACCCATGTACCTCTGGCAAGACTTAAGCTTTTTCCATTTCCATGTTTTTTCTAGGAATACTCTTGCATACACCCGTTCTCTAATACGATAGTCTTTGCGGTAGTCTTAGCGGCTCCAATAGAATACTGCGTCCGTTGCTTCAGCATTGTCCGTCTCCAGTGGTGGTGCCTCTAGTGGATCGTAAAAGAAAGCAATGGCCCCTTTTTCACTTTCATCATCCTCATCCTCATCATCGGCCTCATAGTCATCCCCACCATTTGCCTTGTCTGCATCTTCGTGTGCTCCTGCTTCCTCGGCTACTTCTTCTTCATGAATTGGCCACTCATTCGGGAACATCCATGCCAACGAAAATACGTCTATCGGGTTTTGTTCTTCAATGGGTTCTTCCTCTTGATCTAAGTCTTCTGGTTCAGGTACTGCCCATGGTTCTCCAGCTGGCTCAGCATTGGAGGCCATCCTAATCGAAGAAAGATCAGGGAAAGAAATTTAAGGTAAGGATTTTAAGTTGTTAAAATTATAGGTGATAAATTAATAATATTGACACACTACAGAGCTTCTACGCTGCAAAACTCATAGTCTCCCATAACCTAAGACTTGAAAGTTCACTAAACCTAGGCTCTGATATCAACTGTGATACCCCGTCTTCTGGACACGTCGGGATATACATATGTATAAATAAAGGGAATATTCTAGTCATTCATATATAGTTACATATCATAAATATTACATCATTATGAGTTTTGAACTAATCACAAGTACACAACGTTTACAATTTTCACAAGAAATTTATAAAATTTACAATAAGCGCTAAGAAACTGAACAAAAAGAACAAAAAGAGAAGACTTGAATATTCCACAAGCATCGTCGGGATTTTCCTATTCCTGGAACTCACTCTAGTAATCGTAGCTTTCTTCTCCTTCAAGAACCTCCTCTTCAAAGACGTCTTCTTCCTCACATGTGACACGAATGCCATGAGCCAAAACCCAGTAGAAAATACTCTAAACCTTATAATCAATCTCACGACACAAAATATTTCACAACGCATATCATTTAACACTTAGTACATTTTTAAGTCAAGAAGATAGACAATTTGGACAATTATAGCATGACAAGAAGATATAAAAACAAACATACAAGTATGTGATGCCATAGATGCAATGAACATGCCCAACCCAACAGAACACCCAGAATCATAACATAGATTCCACACTGGGAATTTTCAGAGTAGACTTTATGGGTAATTGATCACCAAACCTATCCTCGGGTCTCGTTGCAAATAGTAAATCCTTTTGCTGGGCTTTATGACATAGTTGTTTTACTGTAAAATGGCAACGGTGTGGGGGCGGGTCACATTCTTCGGACCAGCAAATATAATAAGGGTCACATTCTCAGGACCAATAATGCGCATAACACATAACCCCACCTTAAGATCCGGGATGCTCGCGTGGTGTCAACCTAAAGTCCAAGCCATTGAAGTTAGTACACTAGCAATGAGCCAGTGGTGCCTAACAATTTCCATGATAAATAATTTTTTATACACTGGGGATGCACGCAGGGTGTACACAAGGAATACATCCCAAAACATTTACAAAACTAACAACCAGGGACGCCCTAGACTTAGAACCGAGAAGTAGAACAACTCCAACATAACCCAACCTACGACGGTAGATACAGAATGGACTCCAATATGTTATGAGTATGACAATGATAATGCCCATGGTGTACAACATGAATCTCCAAAGCACAATTACTTATAACATGGCATGACTAGGCGTGACGATGTACAATTCAACATAGCATAAGGTACTACAAGTTGGAACATGGAGTACAACTATCAAAACATAAGTATTCATCTCATGGCATGATCGTGTTAAATTAAATATTTACTTTTAATCACTATTCATCTCATTTAAATCAAGAAAAACATAGAAAGCAAGTTAGACAACTAAAACATGCTTTGTCATATATACTTAACAAATTACTAGTCAACTTTCAAGTATCAATTTATGAAGGACAATAGTGTTTTGGAGTACCTAGACTTTGAGTTAAGTTCTGGTTTTTGGTTACCATTTAGATAAAAATATTTTCTACAACTTTTCTATTTAACCCTAAGGTCAAATCCTTGGGTAAATAGGTGAATAATTTCATTTAAGTAAAAATAATTCAGCATTTTACAAAGAAAAGTACAAAAAATGTGCCTCAGTTGGTCTCAGTTTTGGGGCATTAAATCAAGTCCTATAGGTCTGATTTTTGGATATGTTCTATTTTAATATGTTCCCTACAAATCTCATAAATTGTGATATGGGTAGTTATTTGAAACAAACTAGAGATATAAGTCATTTTGTAAAATAGGTTCAGTTAGGTATAGAACACATAGTAGAATCTGTTTACAACAGAGAGTTTAAAAATAGTTTGAGAGACCACCCGGGGGTATCTAGGTCTGATTTTTGTATAGTAATTAGTTCAACATGTTATCTAAATTTTTATGAAAACCAATTTTGGATTTGATCACTAGAAATAGGAGTTTCTGGTCATATAAAAATATGTGACAGAGGGCTCTATTACTTACAGATCCACAATAGTGACTTTATGATGTATTTTGACCAATCAAATCTCAATATTTTGGGTGCATTGTTGGTGGAAAGAAAGATATAAATGTTATCTACAATTTTCATGTTTTGACTTAAGCTCAGATCTCATTCTAAACTAAGGTTTTTAGGTTTGTAAAACTAAGTGGTCAGAAACTGACACACTTTGGAAACAATGTCATATCTCGAGTTCTACTGATTAAAATCAGTTCAAACCAATTTTGTACAAAAGATAATATCAAAACATAGGTTTTGATATAAAGAACACACTTACATCATTTTTTCATATTTACTTATGATATTTCAAAGTTCGGGGCAGAAAGTCAAAAAAGCTAAAAAATTAGGCCTTCGAGAGTTCTAGACTCTTAGCTCGTGGTATGTCCATATATGGTCTTTATTCTTTGCACGCATGTGTATTAGACTCAAATACCATTGTTCCAGAACTTATAGAAGTTACACATCTCATGAATACAACATGCAAACACATTTCTTACCATAAAAATCATAAACATTCCTAGTGTTCTCACTATAACGCCTTTTTAATCTATTTTTCGGTTCTTGATCTTAAATGTGTTTAAGGAGATGAGTTGAAAGAGATTTTTGTGTGAGATTAACAGAAAGTTTTAGAGATTTACTTACTTGTTTGACAGCCTAATGAATAGAGAATGGCTTAGAGGACTTGGCTTTATGAACCTTGGTCTCCAAAGACCTTTCCTTCTTCTTCTTCTTCTTTCTTCTCTCAACTTACATAACTCTCAAGAACAATGAAAAATCTGAACTCCCTCCCTCTCTTAGCTGAAATATATGGAGGAATAGGGTGGTGTTTGGCTGGTTTATATAGGCAAAGTGGTGGTGGGTTTAATAGTGAAGGTGTAAGTTCTTTTTCTTCAAGTTAAGTCCATGATTGGTTGCATGGCAAGGTGGGAGCCTTTTGAGACTTACAAAATCAGATTTAGCAGCTAGGGAGTTCTTCTAAGGTCAGTTTGGAGCATTCAAAAACCTTATTTGCATCAATTTGGGGTTTAAGTAAGATTTTGGTACCATATTGTGCAAGAAAACGCTTTAAAAATTTAATTTGGTGTATCTTTTTGGTGTTTCTACCTACTAAAATATGCTATATTAATAAGTTTATGATTAATTTAGTAATCCCACGAATTATTATAATTTTTATAACAATTGATTAAATAGATGTAGGCTTTTAAGTCAAATTAAGCTAGTTTGACAAAATGTGGCTTTTCGACTTATTTTAGTATGTAAGAACTTCAATAATGAATTTTTTGCTTTTGTTGTCCTATATTATTATATTATTATGTACATTACTTATTTAAATAATCTTGGGTCATAATAATGATTTATTCGTACAACTTTTCTCATTTTTGAGCTTTATAAGTTAAAAAGTCACTTTTTTGGCACAAACTCCAATGTGGCCAGCCACTTAGGGGCATTTTTATCATTTTTAATGTTATTTTGTCTTTTTTTACTTAATTGTATTTAAATCTTTGATTTATGGTGTCCATGTTAGGGTTGGTACACTGAAAATTATGTTTTTAGAATTTAATTTTATTTTTTAATAAAATTAATTTTCTATTTTATAAGAATCTTAAAGAGCAATGTATGTGCATCATTTTTTTAATGTTATGCATGAATGTCCGATATTCTGTATAGTATTTTTAATCTGGTGTGTAGTGTACGACTTGCACATAGAAGATCAGATTTTAAGTTTTTGCAGACTAAGTTTTATGTTCACAGTTTTGATAAAATAAACATACAATCGGTACGACTGTAGCATAAATTTTTAGTAGGCCTATCTTGGTTATGGGGAACAGATAATAGCATTGTTTATTGTTTCGATTCTCTGTACTAGTACACTTTGTGTGTATTGAACATGATATTTGGGGTAATTAATTTTATACCGATTATATAAATTAATTCACACCACAAGGTTATTATGAATAGTTCTTACTCTCTTAATTTTGAAATAATTATTGATTTGCGTATATTTAATATTCGTTGTTTTGATTCATTAGAGAGTGCGAACTTATATGAATCTTTATTCTCGGTAAGTTGGATAGCGGTATTATTTATATGGCGAATATTAATTATTGACAGAATTCACGTCTAGAAAAGTCAGAATTGACGATACTCCCTTAAGAAAGCTTATAAGTTTTGACCAGGCCAAACCCTGTAGGTGGATTTAATTATCCGGCGATCAAATAAGTTAAGCGGAAGGGCTTAGAAAATATCAAGATGTTGATTAAATTAAATTTTCTGTAATTAAATTTAATTGGCGGGTATCGATAATCTTAACGTAGGGAGAAATGGTAAGCAGTTAATAACAGGAGCTCAATACTATATGGTTTTGAGATTATGGGTCAGAGTGCAATTATAGTTCTTTAGTGGTGTGAACTGTAATTCAGTGTTTTATGAAAATCGCAGAAATCGCTGTTGGTTTTTCATAATTGCAGATACCGCTATGAGGTTTGCTTAATTGCAGAAACCGCTGATACGTGTCTGTGTTCCACTGGAAGTTTTACTTATAATTACACATCAGATCCCTATTGTAGCCCTATATATATGGGGATAGGCTGAACCAGTTTCATAACTTATCTTCTAAGACTAAAGCTGTCTTGGTTCTGTCGGTACGAGTTCTCAGATGATTATAGCCCACACTATATCTGGGAATCGCATAAGGAAATACAGTAGAAGATCTAACAGGAGCTTCAACTCGAATTCAAATCGTAGTTGAAGATTCAACCGGAAAAAATGTATTCTTCTAAATTAACTTCGGATGCACAGGCTTTATTTTGATCATTCGTCAACAAAAGTTTTATTTGGAGCCCATTTTCACGATTGCCCGTCTAGTTAAATTTTTTCATTAATCGTTTGCAAAATCAAATATCATGGCAGTCTTGCCTCCAACAATTGTTATCAGAGCTGTTTTATTTTTTTGTTTTCAGTTATCGGGGTCGGGTAGTTTTAGAACTGTTGCTAACTTTATTTTTCAGACGTTTTAATTCCGATTTTATGATCGTCATTTATTTTTTCATATTTGATTGAATAGTGTGAATGATGATTATTTTTTTTAATCACGGGGGTTGACCGTAATAAATTGAATGTGAGCTTTCGAGACATAGGATCAATGTAATAGCTAGCTTTATATTTTTAAATATTTGTTTAGATTATTTAAGAACATGTTAAACATGTCCAAGAACACGAAGAACGAAGGCGGCACCGACGGTGGTTCTGGTTTTAACGGGCCACAGATCGTGGTAAGGTTTTAATGGTTTTAAACGGTTTTTTCTGGTGAGTATTTCTGCAGTATTTATGTATAACAAATAGCATAAAAATAAGTCAAAAATAGTAAGAAAAAATCACCAAAATAGCTCGGTTTCAGCGACTTTACTGGCGGTGGTTCGGTGGCAATTTTTATGATTTTTTGGGCCATTTTTAGGCTATTTTTTGTGATGTTTTTTATACATAAAATAGCAGTAAAAGATACCTCAAAATACTGTCAAAAACGTACAAAAGAACTGGGCCAAATAGTGCATTAAAAGAAAAAAATAGCAGTGGTATTTTCTGGCGGCCACGGCACTACAGCTGCAGCTTCCAGGCAGTTTTTTGACTGTTTTGTGGACTTTTTTCAGCATATTTTTTAATAGAAATATTCTAATTTTCAAGATCTTTCCAACGGTATAAAATATGTCGAAAATAGAGTTCGGGAAGAGGTCGAAAAAGCCTCGGGAAGTTGGCGGTTCTAGGCGGTAATGCTAGTGAGCGGTAACAGCCTGTTCTAGGCGGTTTTTCGGTTGTTTTATGAGCTATTTTTGAGTAGATATTTTCATAGAAAAATATTACTTTTTGAGAGCTTTCTTTTGATATAAAGTACATCAAAAACCGAATTCAGGAAGAGGTCGAAAAAGTCCCGGGATGTTGGCTGCGCAGTGCTGTTGCAAACAACAGCATTTTTTGAGGTTCGTATAGTTTTTTCAACCGATTTTCAGGAAGGTTTCCAGCAGATTTTTTGACAAAAAAATTCATATTTTGAGAGCTTTCCAACGATATAAAGCTCGTCGAAAATGGAGCCCGGAGGAGGCGGCGGCATGGCGGCATGGCGGTGGCTAGTGGTGGTCCGGTGGTTTCTTTCTCCCGGGGTTGCTTTGTGTTGATTTTCTGATATATACGAGACTGATATGATATATCAGTATATATTAGATAGTATCAAGAATGCCTGATGTAATCAAGATAGTAAATTAAAGGCGAACATGGATTGAAATAACTGACTTTCTAAGGGAGATTGAAACATCTCAGTATTTCACTTAGAAGATAAAACTGGGATATATGCATATAATATATATATATATACTGCGTAAATGATAGTATTTCTGTTTTATTTATCCTATTAATTTAATTAATTTAAAATTTTGATTTTAATTAAAATATTTTGTAATGAAAAATAAAATTAAGTTTTTTTTAATTAATTAATTTTAATTAAATAAATTTTTTTTAGATATTTTATTTTTTACAAATTATCACGTTTAAGATGATTTTTTTTAAAAAATCGAATATCTTAGAATAACGTGGGAATTAATTTTGAATTAATTAAATGAAAAAATATTTAATTGAAATAAATTATTATTTTTCAAAAAATATGGAACGAAAAATAAAATAAATAAATGACTTTAATCACTACCTTAACTAAAAAAGCTAGAGGAAAAACTGTGCATTTATTAAATTTTATTTGTTACATATTTAAACACGAAAAAATTGTTTGATAAATCAAAATCTTTGGAATCGTGTACATCGAAAGATGTTTGATTCTTTCAGTTCGTGTATTGGAATCGTGTACATTGGAATATGTTAGGGAAGATATTTTATTCATAGATAAATCTCGCAGTCTCTATCACCAGTTTGTAGACGATGCAATTAAACCATGCATGTCGGCAGTATGGCCTTCCTCCCCAACGGACAGATTAATTGCGGTATTGCCAGTACAGATCTCCTTTAGGGATAATTCTGGATAATTGTTAGTGCGGATCACTTCTCCATCTGAATGGTTCATTGCAAAACGATTAATTTGGGATTAGGTGATGGTTAACACTTAGCTGTATATAATAGTATTCTCTCCATCTAAATCATTGCTATTATATACTAGGCCGAAACTATGTTAGCTATTTAATTTTACTTGGCAGGATCAATTGCCTAGATAGTAAAATTAAAAAGAATTAGCCTGTTTGGTCTTATGAAGGATAGTAGATGTCCTCCCATCGACGCATGCTATTCTCAGATTGCCAGGCTGCTGGCGAATTAATTTTAAAATGGTAGAGGGAACCAAATTAAAATAAATTCAAAATTTTTCTCATCATAATTAACGTTTTTGTTTTTAATTATGTGATTCTCAAGATTAAAATGGCTTTCAACCTATTCGCTTTAATACTCAAAGAAAACAAATTAACGGGACTAAATTTTGTTGACTGAAAAAGTAACTTGGATGTAGCTTTAACTACAAATGGTATTCCTTCAATACCAAGAAATGTGTTTGTTTCTGAAAAATGTTCTTCCTCTGAGCTGAAAGGAATGAAGAAGAAAAAGTTTCAGAAACTGGGAGACACGGTTTCCAGGGTATTTAGTGGGCTATGGACTGGTGTGAAAAAGCCGAAAAGCATATGTTTTCACTGCAACCAGACCCGGCATTGGAAAAAGCTATGTCTAGTGTTTTTTAGAGGGCAGAACAAACAGGATAATTTCTGTTCACTAGTTATGGAAACATGTTTAGCGGTGTTATCTACCGGTACCAAGTGTGTAGATACGGGAGCCACTAATCATATATGTAATTCATTGCAAGGGTTCCAGAAAACCCGACAATTTAGTGAAGGGGAGATTTACCTTCATATGGACAATAATACAAAGGTAACATCAGTTGAAGTAGGAGATGTCACTCTTAGTTTTGGTAGAGATCGGATTTTAATATTGAGAGATTGTATTTATGTACATGCCATTAGAAGGAACTTAGTTTCCATTTCTTGATTGGCTAAAGACGGATATTTAGTTTATTTTAATAACTCTATGGTTATTAAGGATAATAAATGGGTTATCTGTTCTGGTACATTAGTGGA
>JAULJZ010160391.1:0-26989 GCA_032270985.1 Heliamphora pulchella
CTTTTATTTAGTCTCGGGTAATATGGCACACGCAGGTGCTTTGCAAATTGACACGACTCACAATTAAATGGGGAAACAGACTTCAAATTTGGACACAACTCTAAGACTAGACATTGAGGGATGACCTAGACGGCAATGAATATCAAAATAAGATGTAGATATGCTGGAGCAAGCTACAGGGTCAGGAACCTCAACCAAGATGTAGACTCTTCCTTTCACGCGAACCCTACCAATAGTCTTCCTCGTTGTAAGATCCTGAAATACACAATAATCTTGGATAAAATGAGACCGAGAATGAGACCGAGTATTGCAAATTCTGAGTAATCTCGCTAACAGACATTAAATTGAAAGGTGAACTTGAGATGTGCAGAACTGAAGTGAGAGGAAGCGAAGGTGTACGGTTCACTGAACCACGACCCTTAATCATAACAAATGATCTATTAGCCATAGTGACTGAAATGGAGTTACCAAAGGGCTGAGAAGAAGGTAGAATACCTGCAGTACTAGTCATGTGATTGGACGCACCAGAGTCGATGACCCAAGTGGGAGTAGAAGTGGTAGCGAATGCTGCAGGGTTACCTGTCTGACCAAAAGTGGCTGTGGGCTGTGGCTGTGAATCAGTCAGCTGAAACTGAGTAAAGCGTGCATATTCCTCATCCGTCATCTCCACAACCTTCTTTTCTAGTTGGTGGACTGTTACCGAGCCAGTGGCAGTATTAGCAGTGTACGACGACCTAGATCCTGGTCGGCCGTTTTATTTTCAGCAGTTCCTTTGAATATGACCTGTAGCTCCACAGTGGTGACACGCTCTCGTATCACGCATACCATCATGGCCATAACCACGACCACCACGTCTGCCTCCCCCTCATCTACGACCACCAGTAGTAGTCACGCGAGCAGATTTATCAAATGTGTCAGGTAATGGAGCTCGGGTGGTGTCCTCACGAGTGACCCATAAAACTCGTCGAAATGCGTCCGAGATTGTTGGAACTTCAGGACTGGTAAGGATCTGTGAGCGAGCGGATGAGAGCTTAGGATCCAAGCCAGCAAGAAATTGGATAACACCAAGCTGCTCTCGTTGCTCCTGCATTTTCCTCACATCAGTGGTCAAGGGCATAAGAGTGATAAACTCATCATAGAGGGTCTTGAATTCAGCAAAGTAATCGTTGAGAGATCGCCCCTGTTGATTGAGTTTAAAGAAGCCTTTCAAGACATCAAACAAGTGAGAGAAGTTATTGGTGTT
The DNA here is from genome assembly GCA_032270985.1 of Heliamphora pulchella. NCBI lineage: Eukaryota > Viridiplantae > Streptophyta > Magnoliopsida > Ericales > Sarraceniaceae > Heliamphora > Heliamphora pulchella. Next base: position 1,244 of record JAULJZ010160391.1, read on the forward strand.
TGAGTATAAGAGATCCAGAGAGACCCATAACTCCTTGACAGTATTGGCGTTGCTTTCCAATACTTTGACTTTTCTATCCATGGAATTAAAGAGTTGGGAGAAAATCCTTGCGTCCTCTTGTAACCAGCTATCGAAAACTGCAGACTTAGAATCTGGGGGGTCATCTTTCAAGAGCCTCTCCTTCCCTTGGCCCTTAAGGGTCATTAAGACTGTCTTTCTCCACATTGAAAAGTTAGTACCATCAAGTTTTTCATCCACAAATCATGAGGATGAAGAAATAATTTCTGTAACACTGCTCTATGAGCCTTTGGAGAGATTAGATCCATTAGACGGGGTTCCCTCAGTCATTGCAATATGTCACAAAAATCAATAAATAAATCCTCTTGAGTTGCAACAGTAATCTTGCTAACAGTAACACAAATTGATAGTCTCTCAGGCCAAACAATAGCCGAACATTAACTAAACAATAGCCGAACAGTAACTAAACAGTAGCCGAACAGAGGCGAATAATAACAGCCGTCGAACCCTGTGGAAGAAACCAGAGTCGTCGTGGAACAGTAACAGTCGAACAGTAACAGTCGTGGAACCCTGTAGTAGAAACCAGAGCCGTCGTGGAACAGTAACAACCGAACAGTAACAGTCGTCGTCGAACATTGTGGAAGAAATTACAGCCGTCGTCGACTCATTTGGAACAGACCAGAGGCTTTGTCGACAAGAGCCGTCGTTGACTCCAGAGGCTTCGTCGACCCTTGTCGAAGCTGGTAGAGGCGCCGTCGACCCCTCTTGAACAAACCCTAGGTGCCGTTGACACTTTTCGAAGATGGCAGAGACGCTGCCAACCCCTCTTGAACAAACCCTAGGTGTCGTCAGTCCTTTTCGAGCAACCAGAGAGTGCGTCGAATCCTTGTCGACCACGAAAACTCCTCGTCGAACCCTCGTCGACCACGAAAACGCCAGTTGAACCCTTGCCGACCACCGAAAGTAACAGCCGAACCCTTGCCGACACTGGAACAGCAAGGACAACCCTTGTCGACCACCAAAACCCCACGAACAGGGCTTACCGACGCCGGAACTACACAACAAATTAGGGTTTTACTTAACCAAGCTTTGATACCATGTAAAGAAAGAATAATAGATTATCAGAAAAGCTTAGCCTCTCAATTAGAGAGGTCCACTATATATAATAATTACAAAGGTGTGTACAGCAAAACCCTAATGGGCCCTTATAGTTAACGGGTCTATCTACAGATATTATATACATACATCTAATAATATCACTAACAAGAATACCTTTCTTCACGGTGATTTTCAGGAGGAGGTCTATATGGATCAACCTCTTGGCTATGTTGTGCCTAGCAATGAGCATCTTGTTTGTCGTTTGTGTAATGCTCTATATAGTTTGAAGCAATCTCCTCGTGTTTGGTTTGATCACTTTAGTTCTGTTGTCATTGCATACGGTTTTCGGCGTTCCACGTCTGATCATTCAGTTTTTGTTTATCACTCTTCTGCTTGTACTGTTATGTTGATAGTTTATGTTGATGATATCATTATTTATGGTGATAATTCTGCTGGTTTAGTTTCTTTAAAACGACATTTGGCTCATCATTTTCATACCAAGGACTTGGGCATTCTATATTACTTTCTTGGGATTAAGGTTGCTCGTTCCTCTCGAGGGATCTCTTTATCCCAACATAAGTATATTCTTGATCTTCTCTCTGAGACTGGGTTGCTTAGTGCTCCCCCGGTTGATACACCTATGGATTCTACTGTTAAGCTCGATGCTAAATAGAGAGAACCATTCTAGACGTTGGCCGTTATCGGCGGTTTGTTAAGAAATTAATTTACACCACGGTCACCCTTCCTGATATCACATATGTTGTTGGTGTTGTTAGCCAGTTTATGCATGCTCCTCATCAGCCACACTTTGATACTGTTTGTCGTATTCTTCGCTACTTGAAACATGCTCCAGGTTGTGGATTGTTATATCATCCATCTGATCATTTGTCTGTGATTGGCTTTAATGATGCTGATTAGCTCTTGTACTTTTGTTGACGGTAATCTTGTCACTTGGCATACTAAGAAATCGAATGTTGTTGCCTGTTCTAGTACTGAAATAGAATATTGTGCTATGGTTCATACTGCATCTGAAATGTTGTGGGTTCGTTCTCTTCTTCATGACTTTGGCATTACGTCGTCGCGTCCTATGGAGATGTTTTGTGATAATCAAGCAACCTTACTTATTGTTAATAATTTTGTGTCCCATGAGCGCACTAAGTATATTGAGATTGACTGCCACTTTATTCGGAATTTAATGATGGCGAAGCAAATTATCACTCCGTATGTTCGCCCGGAAAATCAATTGGGTAATATTCTTACCAAACCGTTAGTTGCTTCTAGTTTCTAGCAACATCTTTTCAAGCTGGGCATGTTTGACCTCTATGCTCCAGTTTGTGGGAGAGAGTTAAATAATTACTTATATATATTAGGATCATTTTGTAATTAGTATGGTATCTTTTATATAAATACTGGTGTGGTTATTCTTCTAATAATATTTTTTCAGTCTTTCTCTCTTTTTCTTTCTCTCCTCCTTTAATCTTAAATCACTATTTTACTATTCAACTTTCGTCTCAAGTGGTGGAGGAACACAGTTAATGGACTTGGATGGCAATGAATTTGAGAACCTACAATTACAGACTAGCTGGAGAGATATTACCCTTGAGGGAGTGTGATTTTGGGTGATATACTAGTGAAATAGCTGTACAAAGAATATTGCAGCATAGGTTGTACTCATTAAGTCAGTTTTCCACTTACAGTATGGTTGGGAGAGGTAGTGTAACACCCCACTTTTTAACCCCAACATTTAATTACTAAAAAGCTGGTGCTAAGCGTTAAAAAGGAAAAAAGATTATAAAAGTAAGTATGTTAAAGTAGGTATGATAAGTTAGAAAACTCTTTGGTGAAGGTAGATAACCCATTGATTGAGTAAAAGCCCTTTTTGTATGAAGATCTCACTTTCTTAAAAAATTCAGCAAAACTCTCCTGACTTCGAAAAATTATATTAAATTCATTTTAACTCCGATTGATACAAGGTTTATATGGAATGAAACCTTATTAAGTCAACTTTCAAAAGATAAAGGGCTCAACACAAGCCTGTGGCCCAAATAATAAAGATTCCAGATTTGTCACACTTCAGTAGAAATTTCATAATAAATTCATTTTAAGTCCAGAAATTATGAAACCAGTAGCAAAAGTTCACCAAAACCGAGATCTAACTACTATATAAAAATTAGAATTTTTGTTGAAAGGGAACAAAAACTGTTACCAAAACAAACCACCAGCTTAAAACAGAATTTCAGGACAGATTTGAACACGTGTTTAAAATCATTTTTGATGAATCAAAACTCATTTTTAACCTTTGTCAAAATTCTTGAATGTTGTTCAAAGGGTTTAGAGCCAAGAAACACTTCATTTGGATGATTTAAGAGTTCCAGTGAACTCTTTGAAGTTTGGGACAGATTGTTTAAAATGAAATAAACTTAACTTTCCTTTCGTCTTTTAACTTTCTTTCCATTTTATTGGATAGCTTGATATAAATTGTTGGGCTTATTTTCTAAATGCTTAAGTTTTTGGGACAATTGATTACTTAACATGGTAACAGAGTTCTAGTTCCACGAGATCTTGGGTTTAAGTTTCGTAGTGTTTTTTCCTATTTTATTTGTTATTGTGCACTTTGTGTGTTGGTGCACCTATGCAGTTTGTTTGTCTCTCCATGTGCGAGACAGGGTCACATGTGAAGGGGAGTGTTGGATAGTTTAATATATATTATTGGGTCCATTTCCTAACAGTTTAAACTTTTAGGACAATTGGTTACTTAACAACTTTCTTTAACATACCAAGACATCAACCTAGTATTTAGAAGCAATGTATAATAAAAGTACTTCTAGGCATTTATATCCCTCATCTTAAAAGTTCATCATGGTAGTGAAAGAAAAAGTAAGCCAAAGTCACATCATAATGTATCATGAGACTTAACACATCAATACATAAATATGCATATCAAATAAACATGAACCTTCATGCTTAAATTTTTCTCATGCAAGCCAAGTTCCTTCAAGCATTTTCTCATGCTTCCTCCCCAAGATCATCACTTGAAATATATAAGGATGAGCTCACAGCTTGTAGAGAAATCACTAACTAAAAGTATATATAAACACATGCTATGGCATCAATAGATCACCTTCTATTCTTCAAGAAAGTTTTATAACAAAACACTTCTTTTCCAAAAACTGCTTTACGTCCAAGATTTCAAAACACAAATCATCTCAAATCAACATTTCACTTTGGACAAGTTCACTGGCTTTCACCGAAGGACATCTCACACCCAATCTTTATTCACAAGGCTTCACCAACCTAAAAGGCTAAAACCAAACTCAAATCTCAAGAACAACACACTTCTCTTTGAAAAATAAGTTTTTTGTAAGTTCTCAAAAGACTTTTTCATGAACTTTTTGAACATAGAAAGAAGAGATATATGCAGAGATCATCAAGACGTAATATATGTTAACTTGAATCAAGAAAGTAAAGATGACAAGAAAGGTAAAGATAAGCATAAAACTAGTTTTAAGAAAAATTACATGCTATACATCACACACGCAAACATATTATCACAGTTAGCAAACTCCCTACCTCTGGACAAAAGTTCAAGAAAGGAAAAGAGATAGATATGTTATTCTAGATCAAGATCCAAGAACTCCAAAACCTCCAAAATCCTTCTAGATTTGCACTCAAGCTCAAAGTATGTGCAAAGAAAGAACTTGAAGATGAACATATGCAAGAACACTTAGAACACAAGAGAACACTTAGGAAATTTGAGAGCAAAAGTGAGAGATTCTCCCTAGAGTGGCCGCCCATAAGAGTTTAAAGAGCTTTTGGGGCTTTAGAATTTTAACAACACACATCTCAAATTAAACCTAAGGGTTAGGATTAAGTCATGCAATTTTGATATGTAAAATAGATTCATAAATTAAGTGGACATGTGTCGAGTTTTCAATTGTCATGATCATCATCAACAACTCAATTCAAAGACTTAGTTGTGCTTCAGCCAATTAGTTTGTCTCATTAGCTTGATTAGAAACCAAATGGATATATACACATCAATATGCATGAATCTGGAATGACTAATATCACATAACATCCAATTAAATTAATTAAGAATTATATCAGACAGAAAAGCCAGTGATTTTCAAATGAGAGCTTCCCCCATATTCTTTTGCCCAAAAGCCACAAACGTTTGTTGTAAATCCCACCAAGAACAAATCTAGGACATCCTATGTATGTTTGAGATTGCTTTCGTCATGTGACCTTTAGGAAAGTTTAGCTTCATTGAGTTCCAAAGTGAATTTGCATACCTCATGCATGCTAAAGCCTCTGATGACTTTCAACCTGCTTCTAAAATCTTCGATGCTGTACCTTTTATAGATGAATTACCTCAACTCCCATTCCTACATTTCATTGCCCTCAAAACACTACACACTCAAATGTAACAGGTGAGATTCAATTGTTATTTGCCACATGCCATAAAAATAGTGTACAATTTTCTGAGTTTCTTCCACTGATGCTGGAGAAAAGAGACAAATATCTTGAATATTGCTGAAAATACCTTTTATTTTTACAAGGAAATGAGATTCTATAGAAGGGGAATAAGGGAATACCATCCAAAAAGTGGGGGAAAAACCCCATATAGACACGGGAGAGAGGCAAAAAAAGTCTCACCAAAAGGGGTAGACCACAACCCCCCCTCCCCCCTAAAAAAAAATCACAGAGATTAAGACTTTATGAAGTCAATCATTTCATTGACTAAAGGTGGTCCGCACTCAGGCAACTAATATATGACTTACAAAAGACATTGCCTCTATGCAATGAAAATTCAATCACGTGGAAAGATCTCCTATTTCACTACAACCAAAGCAACCACATCAGACACAAGGGAATCAACAACCAAAACCTTCTACTCCTCGGAGTTCTCCATCCCCTCCAACTCGACAAAATCCCAATCACCTCTATGTCAAAGACCCGATCCACCCAAAGAGTGTCAAAACAAAACACCTCAGCTCGAGAAGGAAAAGGGACTCATCCTTTGTCTTCCATTGGTGAAAATCCTTCTGATGAGAATCTTCATTCTTCAAGTGGGAGCTTGAGATGAAGTAAATATTTGAAGAGACTAACATATTTTATTGTCAATCAATCACATTTTCCCAAAATTGCCTCATCTTGATAGGAAGCTCCAGGAGGCATTCCTAAATAAGTAGGACTGCAAGGAGGTAAGTATTGATAGCCCCTTGTCTAAAAGTTCACAATTTGCTAGATTGATTTGTGGATGGGGATCATGAAAGCTGTGGGTATGCATTCATCAGCATCTCATCACCTGCCTGGTTATTTGAAGTCTTTTACATCTATGTTGCAGAAGAGGAAAAAGTAAGAAGCACCTTTCCCGCATTTTGCTTATTAAACTAAATCGATGCCGGAATCACCTTGGCATTGGTTTGGTTTAATAATGTAACCTTGCATCTTATCAATTTAGGAACATTTCACTTCCTAGGATGGTTTTAAGTGTTTACTTGCATTAATTTTATTGACTCCTAGAGGATACATTATCCTTGTATGGGTTACTTTTCTTTTATTATGAGATTAAAAGATGCTCTCCACTGTGTTTTACTTCGCAGATATTTGTTTAATGTGAGCAGATTTATTTGCATAAGAGTAAAAACAATAGAAATTATCAATGCTAGTTTAAAAGAAAGGAGTGATTTAAAGACATCTTACCCCTTTGGATCTAGAACATCTAGCTATCAAAGGTAGGAATGGTATATAGTGAACCCGCAATCTTTTGTTCTTGCCTGGTTTACATTATTTTGAGGGAGCAAACTGGTTACATTAAAAAGCATTTGACTTGGGACAAAAAGAGTGGATTCGTGTACATAGCTTGTTAAGTGTTTCCTCCGTTGACTTTAGGCAGTTATTTTCTAGTTCCACCTTTTCCTATAGTAAATTATTTGAACTTGTGTTTGCAATATAAGTTGCTTAACTTTGCTGTCTGATCCATTTGCCTTCTTTTCTTTAGGGAAAGAGATTCCGACAAAGATGGAAAAGTTAATTTCAAGGAATTTTTTCATGGGTTGTTTGACTTTGTAAGAAACTATGGTGAAGAGGATCACAGTTCTTCACATGAGTCTGGTCATTCAGGGGAGGCCCCGGCTCAGAAGTTATTTGATGAGCTTGATAAAGACGGCGACGGGTATTTATTAGGATATCTTTCCCTTCTATAAATGTGGAAATTCTGTTAAGTTATTCTCTACTGTTTTGATTTTTAATTTATGTACCCTCAGATGATTGACTTTTTGCTTGATAATATTCTGAATTACTTGGTGTTGCATCTTGCCTTGTAGATACTTGTCAGATGCAGAACTGCTACCAGTCATTGGTAAACTTCATCCATCGGAACGTTACTATGCAAAGCAACAGGCAGATTACATCATATCACAGGTATTCCTTTAACTGAAAATGGCTTTGTTTGCATTAATTAGAAATGTAATTAAATTGTGCATATGCTTTGCCATTGGGAGTTGCAAACTGCTTTTTAGAAACATGGATCCAATATGTTGGACTGGATAACATGGACTGTACTTTTATTTACTTTGATGAATGAATAAATCTTGAGTGCTTTTTATGGGGCTGTTTCGAGTTCTTTTTCTGCCTTGTCCATGATAAGATGATAATGATCAAATTTAGTTTTACTTAAATTAATGTACCTTATCAGCTCTTTCAACTGAATTTAGTTCAGTTGGTTTCCAAAACTTAACTAAGTTTGTTTACTGTGATATTGCCAAACAGGTCAAGAATCCAGCCTGGGGTGAATATACATATACATATAGATATATAGATAAGTAGATAGATTTAGAGAGAGAGAGAGAGAGAGAGAGAGAGAGAGAGAGAGAGAGAACTTTCTGGCATGTGAAATGTCTTCGCTCATGAAATGCAGCTCCACAGCTGCTTCCGCAGGAATTCAAGTTTGGATTGCAAGGGAAGTTTGCACCATATGGGAGAATGGAAAACTTCGTAGTTACATGTAAATAAATAGATATGATTCTAAGGGCTTGTGAGTCATAACATGACCAGGGGACGAATAGTGGTTTGATAGAATCTCATAAACCATATATTTTTCACTCTTATTAGATGGTTAGAAGAAATTATCTACTAAAAGAAGTTCCTTATAATTCTTTAAATATATCACAGGAGTCCACAAGGTGTTGCTACCTTTTGGTGTTGATAATAGGGCATTATGTTTTGCCACAGGTGGAGATCTTATGAATTATGTTAGTGGGTGCAATGGAGGCCGCCACTTGCTGTGGATGGTAGTGTAGAAAAATCATTTGTGCTACAAAAGTATTTGACGTTGTTGCCCTAAATAAAAATGTTTCCTAACTTCTGTTGTGATAGTAAATGTTGATTAAGCCATTTGCTTGTCCGATGGGAATCAGCCCCTTGAATACATTGATGTAAATACAAGGCTGTACAAAAATGAAAATTGATTAAAATAGGAAACACGCACAAAGAGAAGTGTTGAGAGCTTGTCATTTGGAACTGGGCTTGCTTGGAGCCTCCTGGATTCTGTTTTACTCAGATGAAGTGATATGATTCTTTTTTCTGGAAGATATGCTGCTGGTTTAGTTTTAAGTTTTATTTACAATGGTTTAGGAGACAGTATACTCATCATATCTTTTGTTTCGAAATCCTATTCCGATTAACTATCTGCTGAAAGAAATCTCCATTAAAGATGTTGTGGGAGATATCACTTTCCTAATCTTGAACTTCCCGTGTTATTTTTCTTCTTTTGTTTGCTTTCCCTAGAAGGCTTGAGCTTTATTTGCTCTAGTTCAAGATAATTAGTAAGGGGCTGGATGAACTATGAAAAAGCTTAAAAGCCTCATATCACTTGAGATCTTTATGCAGTACTCATGTAATGGAAAATTGCAAACTCGTATTACATATGTGATCCCAGTCAATTAAAGAATCTAACTCATAATAGAAATACAAGTAAAAAAATAATGAAAAATATATGTTTGCATCATGCATTGCTCTACTCAAGAACACTGGGGAAATACTAAAAAGGCAAAGCGTTGTGGGTAAGGGTGTACGAATGTGTCCTCATGTCTAGGTCTCTTGTAGTTGCTGTGCCTACATTCATAAAGTTTCTTCCCTTGTTTTTCGGTAGGAGAGAATAGTTCAAGGACCTATTCCTTGCAACCAACCTCCCATATGCCTAGTGGCCCGTGGGCAATGTGTGTACATGTCATTATGTCGGCATTGATGATAGCAGAGAAAAGCTCAATTCAACCTGTTTCATTTCTTCATACCGTTTGTGCCCATCTAGAAATAAAGAAATGATCTCGAGTGAAAGTTAATTTTCCAGCATTTGGTATCTTGGTGGTGTTAAATGAAGGATAGGGCTGTTTAGCCTTGCGGAAATAAGGAGATTTTCCATTTGGATGGATCTTTTCATTGGCGTGAACTCATTGCTGTTCTTTCAGCATACCATCATAAGTTTATTAAAGCTGTGTATGGGATTTTAAGAAAAAAGACCTTGAGCCTTTTATAAGGCTTCTTTTGTCTTTTCTGAGCTTTTTCCAGTTTGGTCTAAACTTCTTACTTTTCCAGTCTGTCGGGGTGTGACGAATCTAAAAGGTCATCTTATCTTAAGTTCTTGTTTATTTTCTCTCAAATTTTTGTACTTTTCTGATTTTTTGTGACTAGTGCATAAATTTTTTTTTAAAAAAAAGTATGCCTGGGGCCAACGTCAAAAAAAGTTTACTAAAGGCAAAAAATAGACCATATAAAAAGAGCTATCCCAAACGCAGGATTTTCTGATGGGAACGGCTGGAGAGATTCTTTATTTTTGTTGGCAATGAATGTGTGCCTTGCTGGACTAATTCGAATTTATTTTGCATTTTTCTGCAGGCAGACACAGACAAAGACGGGCGACTAACTTTAACAGAGATGATTGATAGCCCACATGTATTTTATAGTGCTATATTCAATGAAGACGACGAAGATGACTATGAGTATCACGATGAGTTCCGTTGAGCTCGTAGATGCACCATGGAAAGATGTTCTAGGAAACAAATAGATCAAATTTATTTTCCAAAACACTTGTGTGGTATATAAAATTATTAGGGTGTGCCATGGCACTATCTCTGGTGAGTTCTCTGTGGTTTTACTTTTCAGATTCATTATTACAACTTATAACAGCTATCATCCGATTCTCATTATATGCTACACTTTGCAGATCTCTTTGTCCATGCAGTAGATTCACCTGGCAATTCCTTTCAGATATATTCAGCTTGCGGGGCACTCTTTTTTGTTTTACCTTTTTATATATTCATTTTTGGGTTTCCAAATATTCTTTAAAATTATTACCACGCACAGTTAATGTACTATATGACAGCAGTTGCCCCTCTTTGTCAGTGCCGTAGAAGCTCGGGTTCTGATTGACTGCTAACTGGTTTTTTCATTCATTTGTTTGAACATTATTGAGAAGAATCTATTCATTTGGCTATTTAAGTTTTATCCATGCCAAAGTTCTAAGTTTCAACTTAAGCTTTCCATGAAAACTTTGGACGGGAAAATGTGCAAAATTAGCAATCTGGAGGATAAAAAAACACAAATTTAGGCTTGCTAAGCCTGGCATTAGCTTGCACAGGGAGATTTTGCCTGAATCTCTCTCTGCAGCTAAATTTAGATCACCTGAGAAGCTGAACTTAAGAGAAATCTGTGCTGTGCTCATTGATGTTTGGAATCTGCTAGACTAGATTATTAGACAATAAATAGCCCTTCCATGTACATGCATTTCTTTGTACTTCATTATCCCAGTCTTCCTTGTAGCAGAAACTTACTAAAAGTTTATAGGTTAGAGAAGTTTTTCGATACCGTGTGTGGAGCGTGTGATCTGGATCACACATTTGTATGGGTTTTATTACTATTTATGTGAGGATTACACAAATGTTTGGTCCCTTATTGGCACACATGACTGAATAAATTTTTTGGTTCCATCACTATTTCTGCAAGGATTGCGCGGATAAATGAAAATTTTATTCATAATACCTTTTCAATTGTTGACAACCAATAATTTCAACTTTTTCTGGAGGAAAAGCTGCATTTATCTATTACAAGGATGGTTCAATTTTTTTTTGTTTCTGCTGGTCTTAGTCTTACGAGGAAGACATGTGATTTGGTATAAAAAGGAACTTTTTAAAATAAATCTTTGCTTGGTGAAGGTGAAGTATGAAAATAAAATTTCACACATTCGTGTAGAGTGCATCATTACTTGTTTGAAGGTGAAGTTTGAAAATAAAATTTCACACATTTGTGCATCACTACTTGTTTAAGAATTACGCCGAAGTGTGTTCGAGATTTGGTAATGAATATTTTTTTTCCCTGATTCCATCGCTACCAATGAATAACTTTTTCCCTGGCCACACATGGCCATGAATAATTTTTCTTACAGGTTATTGGCAACCAAATTCTGTACCTCAATAAAAGTAAGGTCGGGGTTTTATATCTGAACTTATAATAGAAGTTTATTATTTGAAAGTTCAAGTCAGTATTAAAATAGACCACCTCAAAAGTTTTGTTTTTTTTTAACATTTTAAAGCAAAAAAAAATTACGTTCGACCCTTAAGCAAAAAGCACAGCTTGTGAGTCTCTCTCTCTCTCTCTCTCTCTCTCTAAATCACTTTTAATGGGATGTAAAAAACCAAATAGGAAAACGATCATTAGGTCTAAATACTTTTAATGAATACATCACCAAAACCTGAGCAGTTTAAAAGTATTACCAGGACCGGTCGTAAATCGAAAGTTTATATTCAACTCTTGCTAACGCTCTGTCTTACCTGGTGCGCGCATTTTACGGGTGAGTTCGCATGTCCTGACTTTACTGTGGCGTGTAAGGCCAAAGCAGCCCAGTCGGGTTCCGGGTTACCAAAAATAACATCACCAACATGCCATTTTGATCAATAAAGAGGAATGCCCAACGTGTCATTTAATAGAGTAGCTGGGACTACAGATACGAAGAACATATTCTGTATCAATTGAAAATGCGAGAAGAAAGAACTGGAGAATGCAACTAATGCTTCATCTTGAAGGAATCACTAGATTAGGTTATTATCAGCAACTGTGATTGTAGATTAAAAAATTAATATGCACCTGTTGTGCCTTTAAAGAAAGTAGGCCCAAAAAGCTTATTTTTTGAGCCCTAAATTTTTATATCTTCTATCTATCTATAATATAAGGGAAACAATGGAGTTTATATGGTATGCCAGTTTTAGTTTGAATCTTACTAATAATGATAACTGCTTTTGGTTAAAGCTTCTGCAAGGCTATTGGAAATCCCCACGGTAAGCACTTTGCAAGTATGTCTCAAGATCTTGATGTAAATTATGATGGTTTTAATACTTCAAATAGGCAGATCAAGCTCATCCTTTTATGTTGAGGTACTAAAACCATCATAGTTTACATCAAGATCTTGAGACCTACTTGCAAAGTGCTTACCATGGGAATTTCCAATAGCCTTGAAAAAGTTTAGAGTCTAGGTTGTGTTGAAACTTGCTCATTCATGCCAATCATCTTAGAGCTATGAGCCCACTTATTGATAGTTACGTTCCAAACTGCAGTTTCATTTCGTTTCGTTGTCCCATTAGGTTCATCAACCCAGGCTACGGTTACCTTTTGAATTAAAGTAGCGACAAGCCGAGTACTACCACTATAGGGGGAAGCAAAGCTTCATAGATATCTTTGCTTCCTGGTCGCTTCTTTCTGGCAACTAGCTTCTCAAGTGGGTGGTTAGGTAAGCAAGCTATCTTTAGCATCGGTAAAATTCCTATCAATAATAAGTCGGAATCGTGGGGAAGGAGGCCCTCCCTACTTCAATGGAAAGGGGAAATTGCCATTTCACAGCCGCTCCTCTACAACTACCTTTCGCCCAACATGATCACGAGTGAAGCCAGAGGCCTCTATACATTTTAGTCCATAACTGATAAACAATGGGAATAGTGGGTATTTAGTCAAAGTAGAGCTCAAGAATCTAGCAGCAGCTCAATTGTAGCAGTAATAGCTCGTTTGTAATTGGTGCAGTAACTAGCAATAGGGATTTTCTATGATGCCCCAAAATGGTTTTGGGGCATGATACCCAAATGAATTTGGACTCTTGGATGACATTTGGAAACAATCTGGACCATTGGATGAAATTTAAAAACAATTAGAATGGTTTTCACAAAACTTAAAAGAGTTTATTTTTTTTCCCGCAAAAAATATAATGCATCCAACTTCTACTAGTAAATATGACCATTTTTATCAGTACATATGATCACTTCTACCATTGAATGCCATAATTTCTACCACTACATATGACCAATGGATTTTATATTTTTTTTCGCTAAAACTAAAGATATATAACTTCTATCAGTGCATATGACCATTTTTACCAATATATATGAATATTTCTACCATTGAATCTCATAATTCTTACCACTACATATGACCAATGGTTAAACTCAATATTACAACTTTTACCACAACAATGTGACTGTACCTACATCGAAATATGAACACTTTTACCACTCAATGTAATCCTTAGAAGAAATGTGGTAAACCTAAGGTGGAAGAACAATTGTGTTTCTACCACTCAATGTGACAAAACTTACAACTTGACATAAGAACTTCTACCACTCCATGTGATTTTGGAAGTGATGTGGTATGTCAAAGATTGGTGTAAGAACAATTGTATTTCTATTAGTCAATGTGACAAAAATTACCACTGGAGTAGAGGGCTTTTACACTCTATATGATCTATGGAAGCAATATGGGAAATTAAAGGTTGGAGTAAGAATAGTTGGGTAACTACTACTCAATCTGATCATAATTACCACTAAAGTTGACCACTTCTACAACTAGATATGATAACTTCTACCACAGAATGTGACATTTGGATGCCATGAGGTAAGACTTTGGTCATAGGTCAATGGTGTTTCTACAACGATATGTGACAACTTCTAATGCTTAGATTGTCAAATTCGACCACAAAATGTGACAATTGGATGCCATGTGGTAACACTTGTTTCATAGGTTGTGTGTTTCTACCACTCAAAGTGAATACTTTAACCACTCAACATGATAACTTCTACCACCATTTATAACCATTGTATTATATTTGCTACCACTTTGGTCATAGGTCAAGTGAGTTTCTACAACTATATGTGACTATTTCTACCACCAAGTATGACCATTTCAACCCCTAGATGCGACATTTGGAAGTCCTGTGGTAAAACTTATATCATAGGTCAAGTGTATTTCTACCACCTAATGTGACCACTTATACCACTCTGTATGACAAATTCTACCACAACATGTGACACTTGGATGCCATGCGTTACCACTTTGGTCATAGTTCAAGTGAGATTCAACCACTATATGTTACCACTTCTACCACTAAGTATGAAAAGTTCTATCACTACATATGACACTTGGATGCCATGTGGTACCACTTTGGTCATACGTCAAGTGACTTCTACCACCTAATATGACCACTTCTATCACTATGTGTGACTAATTCTACCACAAAATGTGACACTTGGATGCCATGTGATACTATTTTGATCATAGGTTAAGTGTATTTCTACTACCACATGTGACCACTTATACCATCATATATGACAAATTCTACTACAAAATGTGACACTTGGATGCCATGCGTTATCACTTTAGTCATAGGTCAAGTGAGTTTTTACCACTATATATTACCACTTCTACCACCACATATGATCATTTCTACCACTACATATGACACTTGGATGCCATGCGTTACCACTTTGGTCATTGGTCAAGTGAGATTCTACTACTATATACGACCACTTCTACCACTAAGTACGACAATTTCTACCACTAAATATGACACTTGGATGCCAGTGCTACCACTTTGGACATACGTCAAGTCACTTTTACCACCTAATCTGACCACTTCTACCACTATGTATGACCAATTCTACCACAAAATGTGACATTTGGATGCAATGTGATAGCACTTTGGTCATTGATCAAGTGTATTTCTACCATTAAATGTGACCACTTATACCACCATGTATGACAAATTTTACCACAAAATGTGATACTTGGATACCATGTGTTACCACTTTGGTCATAGGTTAAGTGAGTTTCTACCACTATATGTGACCACTTCTACCACAAAGTATGACAATTTCAACCACTAAATATGACACTTGGATGCCATGTGTTACCACTTTGGTCATTGGTCAAGTGAGTTTCTACTACTATATGTGACCATTTCTACCACTAAGTATGACAATTTCTACCACTAAATATAGCACTTGGATGCTATGTGGTACCACTTTGGTCATAGGTCAAGTGACTTCTACCACCTTATATGACCATTTCTACCACTATGTATGACCAACTCTACCACAAAATATGACACTTGGATGCTATGTGGTACCGCTTTGGTCATATGTGAAGTGACTTCTACCACCTTATATGATCACTTCTACCACTATGTATGACCAATTCTACCACAAAATGTGACACTTGGATACAATGTAATACCACTTTGGTCATAAGTCAAGTGACTTCTACTACTTAATATGACCACTGTGACCACTATGCATGACCAATTCTACCACAAAATATGACACTTGGATGCCATGTGATACCGCTTTGGTCATAGGTCAAGTGACTTCTACCACCTTATATGATCACTTCTACCACTATGTATGATCAATTCTACTACAAAATGTGACACTTGGATGCAATGTGATACCACTTTGGTCATAGGTCAAGTGACTTCTACTACCTAATATGACCACTGTGACCACTATGTATGACCAATCTACCACAAAATGTGACACTTGGATGCCATGTGATACCACTTTGGTCATAGGTCAAGTGACTTTTACCACCTAATATGACCACTTCTACCACTATGTACGACCAATTCTACCACAAAATGTGACACTTGGATGCCATGTGGTACCACGTTGGTCATAGGTCAAGTGACTTCAACCACCTTATATGTCCACTTCTACCATTATGTATGACCAATTCTACCACAAAGTGTGACATTTGGATGCCATGTGATACCACTTTGGTCATAGGACATGTGAGTTTCTACCACCTAATCTAATCACTTCTACCACGATGTACGACCAATTCTACCACAAAATATGACACTTGGATGCTATGTGGTACCACTTTGGTCATCGGTCAAGTGACTTCTACGACCTTATATAACCACTTCTACCACTATGTATGACAAATTCTACCACAAAATGTGATAATTAGATGCATGGTGGGCTAACGAAAGGTCCAATTATATCCTGATATCTCATTCTACATCAGTGCAATAAAAACAATAAATTTGGTATATAATTAAACATTTGAGCAATAACTTGGAATTAAACTGTTGGGTCATGATATTAGACTTTTTATTCTAATTATTGGACGAGTGATCCATGCACTTAGATCGTTATAAATGATATCCTAGTTGACCCAAATTCCATGTAGAACCTTGTGAATTGGCTTCAGAGTGGGACAAATGTACTAAGGTTGTATACCTTGTGCATACTAATAATAAAATATTTTTGGGTGTCATGTCTTTCTCTATAGCAACAACCAAACCCTCATCTCTGTCAACTCAAAAATGGCCCGATTCGACCCGAATCCTCGAAGCCATTACTCCAAGAGCAATCATGCTACCTACCTACAAAGATCCTCCTGCAACCTTCTTAATTATCTTTTATTTTTAATCTTTCTTAGCATCTTTTAATAATTACTCTGTGTGGAAAGCTTATGGTCCGGCGTGTGTGGAGATTTAAATTCTCCCTTGTCATTGAATTTGTTACTCTTAAGGAGATTCTCATATTTTGAGATGCGTCTCCTTATTCTTCTTTCCGGATTATGTTTTGGAGATGGAAATGTGCTAGTGGAAGTGTCTCAAGCCATTACCAAGTTGGAATCAAACATATGACTTCTCATTTTAGAATTAGTATTAATCATAGTTGTCGATATGGTATCATACCGATCGATACCAGCACGTACATACCAGTTTGGAGTGATATTAGTACGTTAAATGTTTAGTTTCATACAGGTCAAGATACCTGTACTAGATGCACCGGGCAATATTGGCTTGTATTAGTAAATACTACATATGTACCTATCAATTATAATGTTTTTGAGAAAAATAAATTTTACATATGTTCAACCAGAGAGACATAAAACCTGATTTGCGCCCAACTGACCTTTTATAAAAAAAAAAAAAGTTGATCTAAAAACGTTTATTATATAGTTTATACTAAAAACGTGCTTCACAAACACATTTTTACAACAAATTTTATAAATGTTTTTAATAAAAATGTTTCATATGCTTTACACTTAATTATAATTTACACTAAAAACGTTTTTCACACAACCGTTACTAGAGCAAAGTAAAAAAACATTTTTACTGAAAACGTTTGTAAATGTAAACTAAAAACATATTTGGTAACCACGTTTACACCTATATATGGCGCCCACTACGCGCCCAAACTTGTGCCCAACAAGGCAGGATCATCTCCTACACTAGTGACCGGCGCCCAACACGCACTCAACGTGGCGCCCAACAAACCGTGTCAGGCGCCAAAACCAGTTGCCACATTCAACCTGCGCTGGACTCAGCATGCAACAAGCTTTGTTAGGCGCCACATGGCGCCCAACTCGCGCTTAACGATTATGCCAAACAAGCTGTTAATATCGTCAGCGTTGACATAACTCGACATATTTTATCTCCACCCTCCTGCAATTCTTCTCCCTCCCATAAGTAAATATCCATAACCATTTCCCCAAGAACGCATGGTTGAAAATGGTGGATTTATAGATTCCCAAACCTCTATCCTTCAAAGGCGAACAACCTTAACCCAATCCACCTAGTCCAAGTGGTATTTGAACTCATATCCTAACCCACTCAAAAGAAATCGTATTGGAACTCCTTGAGCTCTAAGCCATCGAGACCAAGATAGTGAAAATCAATGAAGTACAGGAGCAAACGCAATAGCATACTCTTAGTCAGCATTAACCGACAACCATTGGACCACTAATGTTGTTTCCAACCTACTAACCACATTTGAAATCTCTTTTAATAACCAAATAAGATGCAAGCAAAGACTCCGCTTTACATCCCTGAATCTATGCTAACTACCCTATATTAGAAACATCTCCGACCAAACTTCTACTTACATGGAATCGAGTATTGGTGTCAAACGTGAGTATGTATCGAATAATCAAATTCCTCTAATCTTACATCCAAGGAAACGTGACCACGACGAAATATTCATACTTCTTAATATACATCTTTAATTTTATAGAGTAAAATGGTGCATACTAGTTGAAATAGAGTAATTCATGCATAACAAAGGAGGTTATCACCCCAACCAACCTTCACTGATGCCGGAATCAAAGGCCCATTAAATTTGTTACCTGATTTTCTTTTCCTAAAACAGCAAATCCCATTACGCAACTAAGAAAGTTAATTTAGTTCTAATCGTTCATAAGAAAACCATCCCTTGGCCAAAGACTAAAGTGAGAGAGACACAAAATAGCAACCAAATACCGAATATGGAAATCCATTTTCATATCCTCTGCCAGATGCCTGCCAAAAATAAGTAAGTAGTTTCCCGCCAAAAATAATAACTGAAGGTGGTATTAGTATTTTTTCGCCAAAAATAATAGCATAGGCAACTTTTACAACTACATGTGGCCATTCTTACTATTGGACATGAACACTAATACTACTCAATATCATCATTTCTACTACTATACATGACCAATTGTATAACTCAATATAACAATTTTTACTACAAGAAATGACAGTTTTTACAATTACATATGAAGACTAATACTAATCTATATCATCTTTTCTACCACTATACACGACCAATTGTATAACTCAATATCACAACTTTTACTACAAGAAATGACAGCTTTTGCAATTACATATGAAGATTAATACTACTCAATATCACAACTTTTACCACTATATATGACCAATTATACAACTCAATATCACAACTTTTACTACAAGAAATGACCTATTTTACTACAATGTATGACTATTTTAACTATTGAATATCAACACTTTTACTACAACCAAATGAAATCATTGATAGATAGTAATAAAACAAAGGTGGAGGAGTATTTCTACTATGGGGCCATTTAGAACATAACGTGCCATAATTATCGTTAAAACAATGACCCCTCAAGAGAAAGCATTCCTATCATTAAAACAAAGAGCAATCAAAAAAAGTAAGGACAAGAACAAGTGTGTAAGGCAAAGTGTGTTTCTACTACTCAAAGTGACAACTTCTACCAATGGACATGACAACTTCTACAATTAGATGTGACCATAGGATAGGTGCCCAAACTTTGGTCATTGGTTACTTCTACCACCATATGTGATAACTTCTACAACTAAACATGACAACTTCTACCATTGAATGTGATCCTTCCATGCCATGTGCTAAGACTTTGATCATAGGTCAAGTGTGTTTCTACCACCATATATGACCACTTCTACAATACTATATGACAACTTCTACCACTAGATATGACCCTTGCATGACATGAGCAAACACTTTGGTCATATGTCAAGTGTGGTTCTACCACCACATGTGACCACTTCTACAACTCAACATGACCACTTCTACCACCGATGTGACACTTTGATGCCATGTGATAAGACTTTGGTCATATGTGAAGTGTGTTCCTAGAATGATATGTGACCACTTCTACAACTAAACATGACAACTTCTACAACTAAACATGACAACTTCTACAACTAAACATGACCCTTGCATGACATGAGCAAACACATTGGTCATATGTCAAGTGTGATTCTACCATCACATGTGACCACTTCTACTACTCAACATGACAACTTCTATCATCAAATGTGACACTTTGATGCCATGTGGTAAGACTTTGGTCATATGTGAAGTGTGTTTCTACATCGATATGTTACCACTTCAACAACTAAACATGACAACTTCTATAACTAAACATGACCCTTGCATGACATGAGCAAACACTTTGTTCATATGTCAAGTGTGGTTCTACCACCACATGTGACCACCTTTACAACTCAACATAACAACTTCTACCACTGAATGTGACACTTTGATTCCATGTATTAAGACATTGGTCAGTGTGAAGTGTATTTCTGCCACCATATGTGACCACTTCTATAACTAAAGATTACAACTTCTACAATAAAACATGACCCTTGCATGACATAAGCAAACACTTTGGTCATATGTCAAGTGTGGTTCCACCACCAAATGTGACTAGTTCTACTACTCAACGTGACAACTTATACCACCAAATGTGACACTTTGATGCCATGTGGTAAGATTTTGGTCATATGTGAAGTGTGTTTCTACCACGATATGTGACTACTTCTACGACTCAACATGACAATTTCTACAACAAAACATGACCCTTGCATGACATGAGCAAACACTTTGGTCATATGTCAAGTGTGTTTCTACAACGATATGTGACCACTTCTATAACTAAACATGACAATTTCTACAACAAAACATGACCCTTACATGACATGAGCAAACACTTTGTTCATATGCCAAGTGTGGTTCTACCACCATATTTGACCACTTTTACAACTCAACATAGCAACTTCTACCACTGAATATGACACTTTGATGCCATGTAGTAAGACATTGGTCATATGTGAAGTGTATTTCTGCCACCATATGTGACCACTTCTACAACTAAAGATGACAACTTCTACAATAAAACATGACCCTTGCATGACATGAGCAAACACTTTGGTCATATGTCAAGTGTGGTTCTACCACCACATGTGACTAGTTTTACTACTCAACGTGACAACTTCTACCATCAAATGTGACACTTTGATGCATGTGATAAGACTTTGGTCATATGTGAAGTGTGTTTTGATCACCATATGTGACCACTTCTACAACTAAACACGACCCTTGCATGACATGAGCAAACATTTGGACATATGTCCAGTGTGGTTCTACCACCACATGTGACCACTTCTACAACTCAACATGACCACTTCTACCACCGATGTGACACTTTGATGCCATGTGGTAAGACTTTGATTATATGTGAAGTGTGTTTCTACAATGATATGTGTCACGCCCCAAACATCCGGGTCACGCGAAAGCTCGCCAAAACACCCATTTAAGAAAAATAGATTTCACAGTTGATAATTAAAATATACAACATTTGGATAAAAGTTCCCACAGTTTAACTCTCATAAATTGAAAATATACATCTCATACATGAATAAATATATTGCCAAAAGGTGTACAAAATCAGCCTCAACAGACGTCACATGTAGGAGTACATGTACAAAATAAGAAAAAACTACAGCAAGTCTTCCACCACCTCTGCAACTAGGTCAACTCATCATGCTCACCGAAAAAGGTTTTATAGTAAAATCCCACACTGTGAGTCGAAGCCCAATAGGAACATAGACAATAAAACTGTAAAGCAGCAAATACACACACAGGCTCAACCACGGGAGCCAAAAAGATTTTTCTTCCAAAATCACAAGTTTTCTATCGGACTATCACAAGTCTCACAAAGGTTTTATCTCATAAAACCTCACATTTTTCATTCTTCAAACTATGCATATCATCCTAACAGATATCATGCCACAGTTAAGGGAAAGCTGTAAATAAAACAGTAAGCTCCACTCAGGCCACACAGCTGAGGAGAAAAGATGTAAATAAAATCCTATGTACCGACGTCGTATAGACAAAGGTAACAACTATAGACTCCTATCCATTACCTTAGTCCTAAACCACTGAAGGCCTGCTAGGTAATGACAAGTTCTATACGGAGTTACAACAACAATGCCATTTACGGAGGCAACCGACTTCTTTACGGATTTTCCTGACCAATGGGAAAGCACCCAAATCACACACTTGTTTCTTTACGGTTTGCCACGACCAATGGACGAAACATAACCAAACCACGTTTACGGGGATTAACCCGAGGGACCGTGGCAAACCCACTATGCGCACGTTTTTAGACTTACACCAATGAGCAATAGAAGCCCAACTCAAATCACACTCTGTCACGGTACATCTATGGATAACATTTAAAAACCCACCGTAACTCAACTACAAAACCCATAAAGTAGTTTATACACCACGTGTATAAAAGAGATCCATCAAAATAGAGATATAAAACTATTTCTAACAAAACGTGTAAAAAGGTGAGACTCAACCCCGCGGGTTAGTTCCAAACCTCCAAAAAATTGTTTTTCATCTGATTTCACAAAACACCTCGTTTTCAAACCTCCTTTTTAAAACTACAGATACCACGTGCTCGAAACATGTAAACAACCGAGAAAAGGCGTAAAAATCCACTTTTACCCAAAAATCACGATTTAAGACATATAAACAACATTTCATGCATTTTTACCCGGTAAAAGCAAGTATAACTGCATATAACACTCTCATAATAGTAGTAGGTCTAGAATCCTACCTCGGAGAGTCAGGAACTCGGCGTCTCAAAACTGAACGGCGTCAGAACGAGAATCTGACTGGATGTATGCAAAGCCCTTGGCCCCGATAGTAAGGATCCACAAAGGAAGCAACTCAAAACCAAGCCTTAGGCTCTCAAAGCTAGAGAGAAGGCATAGAGAAAGGAAAGAAAAAACTTTTCCAAACATTCCAGCCCCTGGAACTACTTATAAGCATGCCAAAAAGGCAGTTCAGTCGACTGAAGAGGCCACTTCAGTTGACTGAAGCTCCTCGAAAAACGTGAACAGCCACAGGTCAGTCGACCGAACCTCTTGGTTCAGTCGACCGAACCCAAGAAAAACACTTCAATCGGCCGAACTCAACAGCCTAGTCGACCGAACTCCCCTACTATTTTTGGTCTCGGGTTTGTGAAGCAAAACATGATTTTTGGTCCAAACGCATGCCAAACGAGCCTCTACCAAATCCCGAAAAGCGTATAACACACTTATACATGCTATTCTACAACTTTAAAGCGTAAACTATGCATCGATGCTATCATTTACTGGAATAAAAGCATAACGTATATAAACAACTCAAAATTTAAAAGGGTCAGGGTCTCACAACTCTCCCCCCTTAAGGAAATTTGCCCCCGAAATTCGCAACAATGTCACGAGGTAAACAGGTCTGAGTATTTAGCACGCATCCTAGACTCAAGCTCACATGTCGCTTCCTCAGTCCTGTGATAAAGCCATAGGACCTTGACATAAGCAATGGTTCTACCCCGCAACATCTGCTCCTTTGTATCAAGAATCCTCATTGGACGCTCCTTATAGGTAGCATCCTCGTCAATCTGAAGCTCAGCCCAGTCTAGCACTTGTGAAGGATCAGGCTCATATCTCTGAAGCATAGAAACGTGAAACACTTTATGCACAGATGCTAACTGAGGTGGCAAAGCCAAGCGATAAGCAACCTCTCCAACCTTGTCAAGGATCTCAAATGGTCTAATGAAGAGCGGTGATAGCTTCCCGCTACGATCAAACCTCATCAAACCTCTACGTGGCGAGACCTTCAAGAACATATGATCCCCCACTGCAAACTCCAAAGGTCGCCTCCTCTGATCTGCATAACTCTTATGGCGGTTCTGCGCTGTCAGTAGGCCGTAGCGAATCACAGCAACCTTCTCTGTCGTCTCTCGGACCATGTCGGGTCCCAAGACTGTGGTCTCTCCCACATCTGTCTAACACACGGGCGCTCTACACGGTCTACTATACAAAGCCTCATACGGTGCCATCCCAATACTAGACTGATAGTTGTTGTTGTATGCAAACTCTGTCAATGGTAGATGATCCTCCCATGAACCTCTAAAATCAAGAACACAAGACCTCAGCATATCGTCCAAAATCTGTATAGTCCGCTCCGACTGACCATCCGTCTAGGGGTGAAGAGCAGTACTGAACATCAAGTTTGTCCCCAAAGCCTTCTGAAGACTCTACCAAAAGCGCGATGTAAAGTGCGGGTCTCGATCTGAAACAATAGACACTGGCACTCCATGCAATCTGACTACCTCCCTGACGTACAAGCTACTCAGTCGTTCCATCGAATCCCTCACTTGGATGGGGAGAAAATGTGCAGACTTCGTCAACCTATCAACCACAACCCACACGGCGTCGTGTCCTCTAGGTGACCGAGGAAGTCCTGACACAAAATCCATTGTGACATGCTCCCACTTCCACTCTGATATAGGCAACGACTGTAGCAATCCTGTCGGTCTCTGATGTTCTGCCTTTACCTGTTGACAGGTGAGGCATCGAGAAACAAACTGGATCACATCTCATTTCATTCCCGTCCAATAGAACTGACGACGTAAGTCATGATACATCTTCGTGCCTCCAGGATGCACTGCAAGATGGGAATGATGACACTTACGTAATAGATCATCTCGGCATGACTCTGGCACAAACAACCTCCTAGCTAACCTCAAACTCTGATCAGAACCCACAATCTAGCCTGCTGTATCCTCGCCGCTAGCAACGCGGTCTCGTATCATCTGAACCTCCTGATTTGTCTACTGGACCTCTAGTACACGTGCTATCAACGCTGGTCGAGTAACTACAGAAAATAAGGTGGCACCAGTCGTGATCTCCCTGAGGCACAGATCAAACTCCCTAGCATCTGCAAGCATATCCCACTAACGTATAGCCACAGAAGCTAACGACCCGTGAGATCTCCTACTGAGCACGTCTGCCACAACATTGGCCTTCCCTGGATGGTACTGCAAATCAAAGTCATAATCCTACAACAGCTCCATCCACCGTCGTTGGCGCAAGTTCAGGTCCTTTTGTGAAAACAAGTATTTTAAGCTCTTGTGATTAGAGAAAACCTCGAAATGCTCACCATACAAATAGTGACACCATGCCTTCAAGGCGAAGACCACAGCTGCCAACTCCAAATCATGTGTCGGGTAGTTCCGCTCGTGCGTCTCTCTAGTGGGTGAATATATCAAAATATCATCCACAAACACCACTACAAAACTGTCCAGATGAGGATGGAAGATCCGGTTCATCAAACTCATGAACGTAGCAAGTGCGTTCGTTAGACCGAACGGCATAACTAGAAACTTGTAGTGACCATAGCGAGTCCAGAAGGCGGTCTTCGCTATGTCTTCGTCCCTAATTCTCAACTAATGGTATCCTGATCTCAAGTCAATTTTCGAGAAACAACTCGAACCCTTCAGCTGGTTGAACAAATCATCTATCCTCGACATCGGGTACCTGTTCTTCACTATCACCTGATTTAGCTTCCTGTAGTAGATACACAAACGCAACGATCCATCATTTTTCTTCGCAAAAAGAGCAGGAGCTCCCCACGGAGAAGTACTCAGACGTATAAACCCTCTGTCTAACAACTCCTGTAACTGTACCTTGAGTTCACGCAACTCAGCGGGTGCAAAATGATAGGATGGTATAGATATGGGAACAGCTCCGGGAACTAAGTCAATAGAGAACTCTACCTCACGGCTCGGTGGCAACTCAAACAGATCGCCAGGGAAAACATCTGAGTAGTCGCACACCACCAGAGGTAACTCTCCTCGAACTCCAACCTCCTCATCTAACATGAGAGCTGAGAAAAGGAAACC
>JAULJZ010160399.1:0-26982 GCA_032270985.1 Heliamphora pulchella
CATCCCCCCCCCCCCCCCCTTCTCTCTCTCTCTCTCTCTCTCTCTCTCTCTCTCTCTCTCTCTTTATTTGTAATTGTGCGTGTCGAAGTTCCCTATCTTTTAGTGCCTGATAGTGCAAGCTAAGCAAATAAGAGTAATTATTCGGTGTTCAAAGAGTACTATATATCAAGTTCATGTGGTATTTTTATTTAATATAGTAGCGACAAATTTTATAATATAAATATAATAACTCACCTTTATTAGGTGGTTAGTAGACAAAGAGTGACCCACATTGTATAAATTACGATCATTTATTTACTGAGAGTACCACGTAACATCGCCTACATAGTACTTTAGGAGTATTTAATAATTTTCAACAAATACCCAACCTTAAAATCAATCTTTCCCTCTAACTAGCGTTTTAAATATTGGACTCGGGGACCGTGTTATGCCTAAAAAGGGCAACCCGGTGCTACACCTTATTTGAGGTGATTTTTTGAATAAATTATTATGATCAAATCCATTCATTATGTAGAACTCATTGAGTTTATTATTTATATTAAAATTCAGATTCATCCGATACCTATAATTAAGTGATTGAGTAACATTTGTTTAGAATTGTTTTTTAAAATTATAATTTTTATTTATTTATTTATAAAACAACATTAGGAGATCTTATTCAACCACTTAGTTACAGGTATCGGATGAATTTAAATTTTTCTATAAATAATAAACTCGACTATTTATATGTAATGAACCGATTTGATCATAAAAATTTATTCGAAAAATTACACCAAACAAAATGTAGCACCGTATTATTCTTTTTTGGCGCAGCACGGTTTAAAATTCTGGTCTATATATGGCATCGTTGGCTGATATGTAGTGACTGAGTCACCATGTATCCAGATAAGGCGCTTACCTCCCAATTTATTTTACCTTTCTATCTTTCTTTATAAAAATATAAAATGTTTTAAAATGCATTCATAAAAAATTGTGTTAGTGCCTCTTTAAAATATCAAATTTTAATAACCAACTCAACCACGGTTGAGTAATTTGATTTGGATATAAGTAATTTATGCATGTGTTGAACATACTCATTATATTAAAACTAACGTTCTTGATTTATTTTTATTTTTTACTAAAATTAAAATTTTTTATGTAATCAAACTGCTATAAACATTTAAAAATTTCAATGATTTTCTCAAAATAACTGTAATTGAAAATGTCTTATTCAAGGTCGATCAAACCCTAGCTTTCAACCTAGTAATAAATGTCTTATTCTAAAAATAAAAATAACATTAGTTCTCAAAAGTTAATAGGCTATTTATTTTTTAAGCTAAATAAGCAAAAATTCATTTGGTTAAAAAATGTTTTTAGGTCGTCAGTACATAGCTAGAGAGAAGTTGATTTTTTCACTATTGATTTATTGTTTTTATGGAATTTTAAGCAAAAAACTAAAAGCTAGTCTAAAATTTGGTGTCCTTTCAATTAAAATTTCTGGCATTGCTGCTGTCTATACATAATGGTATTTTAGATAAGTGATATCCATATTTATTAATTTATCAATTGCTAGTGTCCGATTTATAACTATATCACCAATATTTATACGTATTTTGTACTGCAATTTAAATTTTATCAGTAACACATGCCCACACAAGCGTGCCATTAAGCTCTGGCAACTTCCAAAATTTAGAGTTCGAAGTTCCCACAAGGTACTGATCACGAGATGGACAAAATTTAGAGTTCGATTGTACGTACCTGCATCTTTACCCCCATTTTCTGTTTTTCTAATTTTCGGACACACTTGTGCTCCTCTCTCTCTCTCTCTCTCTCTCTGTGTTTGTGTTTGTGGTGGGGAATGGGGATGCTTGTCCATCTCGTGAAGTGCATTAATGATAAGTGATAAGCATATTCAGAGAGTACCTAGCTTGCAGCTGAGCTGATGGCCCGCCTGTGTTGTGAAATGCATTATTAACTAAGCTAGCTAGCTCTCGGCAGATTCATATATTATAGACTATAAAGCAGCTACCTACCTAATGCTTAATTGCTTGTGCTGGTGCCTGGTAGTGGTGTTCAATATGTTTTGTCTATTAGTGCGAGGTGGTGGTGTTCAATATTGTCCGATATGTTATTAGTGATATGGTCATGTATCAGATAGTATAGGTCGATAATGCATTGATAAATATCGATATTAGAAATTCAAAATTTTAATACGTATTAGTTGATACGATATGTAATGACCCATATTTAAAATCTTTAACCGCATGAGTTTCAATAACTTCTATTGGCCTCCTCAGTCCCCCCCTCTCTCTCTCTCTCTCTCTCTCTCTCAATAAATATTACGGAGATTATATTGTTAAGTTGTGAAGGTTATAAATCTCCCACTCCACCCATTATCAGTACATTTACTAATCTGTTACAATCAGAGCTTCTTCTCTTTCTCTTTTCTTGTGTGTCTCTGGTCTGGTACAATCCATTTCCATTGTAAGGTCCTATCTTCTGATTTCCCAAAAGTATTCTTCTCAGAGAGAGAGAGAGAGAGATGAGTAATTCAAGCAAAGAAGGGTACATGCCAGACCAGGAGAACCACAGTACTTTCTCCAGGGAAAATGGTGCGGGGAATATCATGAAAGTTCATGAACCAAACTCCCACAATAACATATCGTCCAGCCCCAGGGTTCCTACTCCTACAACTCAGGCCCTGGAGGACCAGAGGCTCTGCAAGAAAGTGGTGAGGTACATGGAATGCCTCAAGAACCACGCGGCGGCCATAGGTGGCAATGCCACCGATGGGTGTGGAGAGTTCATGCCAAGCGGCGGAGAAGGGACGCTTGAAGCCCTCCACTGCTCAGCCTGCAACTGCCACCGCAACTTCCACCGCAAAGACACAGAAGGCGAGTGTTCCTCCCAATCCCAACGCTACCGCCGCTCTCCAAACCTTAACGACGCTACTAGTTTGGGCCACGTCCCCCACAAGGGAGGGGTGGTGGTGGGTGGTTCAGAGCTCCTAGGGTACCCAACAGGCACCCTGATTTCCACAAGGGCAGCACCTCATCGGATGGTGATGCCCTACAAAATGTGGTGGGGACCCGGGACGGTGCCGACGCCGGGATATTCAAAATCGGATGATCATATTCATGAGCAGGAAGATGGCGGCGGTGGGATATCGGTGGCAGGGGCGGGTGATCATGAGGCGGTGAAGAAGAGGTTCAGGACCAAGTTCACCCAAGAACAGAAGGGGAAGATGCTGAGCTTTGCAGAGAAGGCTGGGTGGAAGATACAGAAGCTGGAGGATTCTG
Source organism: Heliamphora pulchella (assembly GCA_032270985.1). NCBI lineage: Eukaryota > Viridiplantae > Streptophyta > Magnoliopsida > Ericales > Sarraceniaceae > Heliamphora > Heliamphora pulchella. Next base: position 3,279 of record JAULJZ010160399.1, read on the forward strand.
TTGTGCAGCAGTTCTGCCAAGAGATTGGAATCAAGAGGAGAGTCCTCAAAGTGTGGATGCACAACAATAAACACATATTCTCTAAGAAAAACACTTCAGGTGCTACTTCATCAACTGGTAGCTAGTTAGTCTACTACTGTTTTCACTTCCTATTCCTTGTAATCCATCCTCACATCCAGCTTTTCTCTCTCTCTCCCAGTTTTAAATTGTAGTATCCGAAATCGGAAAAGGAATCGATATCAACAATTAGGCAAGGTATTAACTGATATCGGATAAAATCGGCAAATACAATGATAGATATCAGTATTTGAGATTCAAAATTCTATTATGGTTCTGAACCACAGTATTAGCATACATATTAGTATCGGTAATATGTTCATATATCAACTGATATTGAACTATATCAGCTGATACAATGAGTAATATAAATATAATTTTTTTTTGGAATAGGTCTTTTTTAATAGAATTAGTCACGAGACAATTTAAATACTCTAATATACACCAATGAACGCATTACCTATAAATTTGGAACTTTCAAAATTCTTGCGCAAATCATTCTAAATCTTTCGAAACCAACACATTTGTTCTCGAAAATCGCGTCGGTACCACATAACCCAAATAACTCATCGATTCTACCCAAAATAAATTCGATTAGGAGTTCATACAACTGCGACACTATCTTTTCCATAAATTAATAATGTTCGGTTGATACTCAAGCAAGATGACGCAGACAAAGCTGTGAAGTCAATGACAAATTTAGAATTTTACTATTCTATGTTCTACTTTAATTGTTAAGATTTATGATTTAGGGTTCATCTATTAGTAGCTGATAAATGTGAAGTCGACGATCAATTTTGATTAGGAAATTTGAAAGAATAAGCCAGTAACTTAACAAGTGTGTGAAATAGTAACTAATACATTTATCAATTACGTATGTACTATGGTATCTTAATAAGTATGTTGCAGAGTATCTAACTTATATATTCATTAGTTAAATCTGAGCAACAGTATCTTAACAATTATATTACAGAGTAGTAACTAATACATTAATCAGTTACGTTTGTGCTATAGTATTTTAACAATTGTATTACGGATAGTAACTGATACGTTAATCAGTTACATCTGTAATGTGCTATCTTAACAATTGTGTTGTAGAGTTGTAATTGATACATTTATAAATTACGTATGTGCTGCAGTATCTTAATAATTGTGGTGTAGAATAACTACTGATACATTTATCATTTGCTACTGTGTTATAAAATTCTTAAAGACTAACCGTCTACTAGATTAAATACATGAATCATAAATCATTTGAAAAGAGTCATTTTAAATCATTTAATAAAAAAAAAACTCAACTATCATTTTAACCTACTTAATTATTAATACAAATTGTCCACATACAATACTAACACAATATATGACTTTGAAAAACGAATATATTTACAATGCAATGCCAATAAAACTACACAAAATACTAATATTTATTGTGATATAATTACACATAAATAAAAAATATTTACATACCAATTAATCGGCACGAGAGGTTGAAAAATCAAATTAACGCAACAATGGAAGAAGCAAATCTACCACGCAAAATGATCGAGAAGATTTCACATCGTGTAATGTAAAATTGCTTAACAATGATTATTTGTGTTTAATTCCCTAAAAATGAAAGAAAATATCTTCAAATTCAAAGCAATATATCTTCCATACCAGTTTTCTACGATTTCAGGATAAATAACTCACAACAAATTGCTAAAATTTAATTTTCAAAATATGGCATTTTCTTACCAATTTCACCATTTAAGGATATCAATCAACTAACTTGATGCTGAAATCATGGCCTAATGAAAACAACCTCCATAAAATCTAGATGTTCTAATTGCCAAACAGGTTGGCATATTTGACCAGAGCATGAGGATATTTTAGACTAAGATTTGATTACATTTTAAAAAGATGACAAAATACAAAATATAAAATCTAACAAGACTAAAACTGTTACGACCTCCTAAAAAATGACTAATCCTTAATTAACTCTATAAATATTTGAAGTCTAAAATTCCATTTAATATCTTATGGATCCACCAATATTTAAAATCCTAATGTGTCATAAATATTTTTACTCTCTGTCATAGTTATTCCATTCTTGGGAGTAGTTATTCAGTAGTCTCAGAGCCCTATATGACATTCTTTACGTGGAACTTATAACTAATGACGTAGAAAAAAACATTCTAGATAGAGCAACGTGGGCCCACCCTCGTAGGGTATGTATGATAAAAGAATGATCCACTTAATGTGTATCGAATATTTTTATTTGTCGATTAAATGCACCACGTGTCATTGCCTATGTAATACTCCGAGAGCATCTAATAATTTCCTCATTCTCGGTCATATATCATATATAACTAACTGATCGATGTTGTCAATATTTAAGAATTATTTGAGGTGCAGTATATTTCTAGAGACTCAGATTTTCTGCAAGTTAATCCAAATCATCGCCGATGCTGTTAATCCAAATCATCGCTGATGCTCATGTGCTTCTTTTGTTCCATCTTAATTTGCTTTTCGTTTCTAAAAAATTCTTCTTCAGCATAATTCATATATATATATATATACACCTTTATAATGGTTTGCAAACTATAGAATTTTGCTTTTTATTATACTAAGAATTAACCCATGCATAATAAATATTAAATATATTAATGTAGCACTATAACACTGAACATAGTCGTTAGCTCAAGTATTTTTTAATTATATTTTAATAATTTTAATAATTTATTTTTTCTATTAAATTGATTTAAAAGATTATATTTAATTATTTTTAAAAATGTAAGTATTGACATTTCATGACAAATGAGTCAACACTTTATGTCATTTGTACTAACACATTGTATCAAATCGGTTGACACTCAGTGTTCTTGAAAAGAATATTTTGTGTTGACACCAATTTATAATTGAATCGATATTTTAAGATAAAACACGCTTGAAATTCTCAAATGTATCGACATAAATGAAATTTAGAGTCGACACAAATGAAATTTAGGATTGACACATTAACTACTTTGTTTAAGATATTTCAGGAACTCAAATAAGTCGATACCAAACAATTTTGGGTCGACACCTCTAGTATTGAACTGAGATTCATTTTAAGTCGACACCAATGCGGAATGGGTCGACACCTCAGTCATTTTGCCGGAATCATTTTGGGTTGACACCAAAGTGTTTTGAGTCGACACCAAATGATCATTCGAGTTCCAAACTTTGGGTTTTACGGGTCGATACCAAATTCACATGAGTCGACACCTAGACACCCTTTAAAAAATAAAATGAGTCAATATCAAAGAGAAATGGGTCGACACTAGAACTTCAAGCATTTTCCTAACTCCAAGTCAAAAAGGTCGACACCAAAGATTTATGATTCGATACAAAGGTTCCTTTCGAAAACAAGAGTTTTTGGTCTACACCAAACGAAGATGAGTTGACACCAAAACAACCAAGATGTCTGAGATTTTCTGAGTCAACACCAGAATGAAGATGAGTCAACTTTAAAAGTCCCGATGCTAACTATAATTTCGTAATTCGACACCACAACGTTTTTGAGTAGACACCGAAATACCAGTAACTACTTTGACAAAATGGGTCGACACCAATGAAGACATGAGTCGACATCAAAGTCTCACCAGAAAAACTGAAGAAATGCATGAGATCAACACCAAATGTTCCATGAGTCGACACCATGGTGTGGATGAGAAAAATACAAAAATAAGGTCGATACCAACAAAAAACTAAGTCGACACAATCACTTGAAGAATCAAACCTTAGATATTTTGTGTCGACACCAAAGGATTTTATGTCGACACTTGCGATGAATTTCAAATCTCACATTGGTTCTAACAGTATGATTTCAGAGCATTAATTGCCTCCACCAACCCATCAATGGTCATTTACTTCAGATGGCTATATAAGGAGTTGATTTTCAGAACTTCAAATCTCTGGACACAGTTTTATTACTTGAATTTAAAGCTCAAAATTTTCAAGAAGCATTTACTGCTCATTTACTCTTCTAGCCTAAACTCACATTCTCTTGCTCATTTATTTTCAATCATTTATAAAAAGTGTTAGTTAGTGAATTTTTGATTCTCTTACATTTATTGTAATAGAGGGTGAGTCACCCTTGATCCTTTAAGAGAGTGAGTGGACTTTTTAAAGAAGAGCTCAAGAGAGATTAGAAAAAATTAAGAATTATTTTGTAGAATCTTCTTAAGGCTGTAAATGGCTTTTGAATGTGCTTGTGAAGCATTCGATCCCCGTGAATATTCTCAAGAAGAGTCTTGAAGAGTGGACATAGGCTTGGAAGAAGTCGAACCACTATAACTCTTGGTATCTAGTTCAATTTCTCTTTTTTTAACCTCTTTATTTTTTTACTGTCATATATCTTGTTATATTTGTTTGAGAAATTAAAAGATTTTATAAAAAAATTTTAAAATTATTATTATTATTTTAAAATTCAATTCATCCCCCTCTTGGGTTACGTAAAACTAATAATTAGTATCAGAGATTGGGCTCTTGTTTTGACTTAACCGTCTAAAAATATATTTAACAACCACCAGTATTGGACCCATTTAGTGTGAAGGACAATCCACTAATAGGTCTCCTTTGTTCAATGGAATGCTTTATAATTATTAAAAAGCTATGATAAGACTTTATATTCAGACCGTAGACCATTACCTTTGGAGAGTCATTATGAATGGAACAAAAAAGCCTACTAAGACAATAGAAGGGTATCTGTCCTTAAGCTTAAGAATGAATGGATTGAGGCTGATATAAGAGAGATACAAAGAAATGCCATGGCTATGAACCTTCTATATTGCTCTCTTGGTCCAAATGAGTTTAATAGGATCTTCACATGTGACACTGTCAAGGAAATTTGGAATAGATTTTAGATTACCCATGAGGGAATCAACTAAGTCCAAGAATCTAAAATAAGCATGTTTATTCATAGTTATGAGTTATTTTATATGAAATATGGTAAAATCATTTTTGAAACGTTCACTAGGTTCACTAATATCATTAATGGATTAAAATCTCTTGACAAGGTTTATTCTAATGTTGATATGGTGAGAAAGATTCTAAGATACATGCTTAAAAGTTGAAAAGTTAAGATGACAGCTATTCAAGAAACAGATGATCTCACCACACTAAGATTGGAGGATCTTCTTGGTTCACTCATTACTCATGAGATGAATATCAAAATAGATGATAAAGATGACAGCAAAAAAAAAAAGAATAGCTTTCAAAATTTTCATTCTTGATGAAGAATCTGATGAAGACTCCACAAATGATGAAAGTGAAGATCTAACTCTCATCACAAAAAAGTTTAAAAAATTTCTTTAAAATAAAAAATAAGGAGAAAGAAGATTCTTCAAGAAAGATGAGCACAAAGGTGAGCCCAACAAGTTCAAGGGAGAATCAAGAAAATTTCAGAGTAATCACAAGAAAGATGAGATCATATACTTTGAATGTAAGAAGTCTGGACATATGAAGGCTGAGTGTCCCAAACTCAATAAGCATTTTAAAAAAGAATTCAAGAAGGCACTGTTGGCTACATGGTGTGAGAGTGAAGATAGCAGCTCTGATGATAAAAAAGAGAAAAATAAAGTTGCTAATATTTGCTTCATGGTTAAAGAAAAAAATGAGGTAACCAATTATCATTTTTCTTTAGAAGAACTTCAAATTGCATTTGAAGATTTGCATGATGAATTAAGAAAAATAAGTGCTAAGAATATTATTCTGAAAAAGTTAGTTCTTTTCACATCTTCTGAAATTGAAGTTTTAAAAAAAAATATTTACTGCCAAACCAAGCGATTTCCTTAAAGAGTAAAAATCAAGTTTTAAATGAGAATGTTAAAGACCTTACAAGGATTGCGTATAGGTTTACTCTGGGAAAAGAAAATTTGGACAAAATTCTTGGGATGCAAAAATTTATTTTTGACAAAGCCGATATTGGATACCAACCAAAGAAGAAAGAAAAAATTTTAAGCAACATTTTTGTTAAAGTATTCTCTAATCATTCCAATGTTATTTGTTTTCATTGTTATGAGTATGGGCCCATTGTCACACATTCTTCATATAGAAAATCATACAGTTTACCTTCTAAAAGGGTTTAAGTTTCTAAGGGAACACATCTATATGGAACTAATTCCAAAGGACCCAAAAAAATTTAGGTATCAAAAATCAAAACTTAATTTTCTTTGTAGGTGTGTCTCAAATTCTCATTTAAGGAAGGGATGTGGTATGTTGATAGTTTCTACTCAAGACACATGACAGGTGACAGATCAATGTTTGCCTCTCTCAAGCCTAAATATGGTGAATTTGTGATATTTAGTGACAATAGTAAGGGCAAAATTATAAGAATTGATTGTATTAATAAAATTCCTACATCTTCTATTGAAAATATTTTGCTTGTTGATGGTTTGAAACATAACCTTCTTAATATAAGCCAACTTTGTGACAAAGGTCACATGGTTGTCATTGATCATACTAAGTGTGTTATTGAAAACTCAATAGACAACAAAATTAATTTTGAGGGTCATAGGTATGAAAATGTTTATACTTTCAATCTAAATGACCTTTCAAAAAATGGCACAAAGTGCTTAGCTGCCTTGAGTGATAATAGTTGGTTATGGTATAAAAGACTTACACATGCTCACATGAACTTGATTTCAAAACTTTTGAAAAAGAAATTGGTAATTAGTTTACCACAAATCAAATTTCAAAAAGATAAAGTTTGTGATGCATGTCAATAAGGCAAACAAGTTAGAAGTTTTTTTCAATCTAAATGCTAATTTTAACTTTTAGACCCTTACAACTATTGCACATAGAATTATTTGGTTCAACAAGGACTCTCAGCCTTGGTGGTAAAAGATATACCTTTGTTGTTGTTGATGATTTCTCTAGATACACTTGGGTGCTTTTCTTAACTCATAAAGATATAACCTTTGTTGCCTTTTTAAAACTATCTTGAAAAATTCAAAATGAAAAAGGTTTTTAAATCACAAGTATCAGAAGATATCATAGTAGAGAATTTAAAAACAAAAATTTTTTAAAAAAATTGTGATGAAAGTAGTGTAGATTATAATTTTTCTACTCCTAGAACCCTTCAATAAAATGGTGTTATTGAGAGAAAGAACAGAACTTTTAAAGAAATAGCTAGAATCATACTATGTGAAAATAATCTACCAAGGTACTTTTGGGTCGAGACTGTAAACACAGCTTGTTATATTGTGAATAAAGTCATGATTCGAGCTTCTCTTAAGAAAACCCCATATGAGCTATGGAATGAAAAAAAAATCTAACATTAGTTATTTTTGTGCCTTCGGGTGCAAATGTTTTGTTTTGAATAATAACAAAGAATTTTTAGGCAAGTTCAATACTAAATCTGATGAAAGTATTTTCTTAGGGTATTTTATATGTAGTAAAACTTATAGAGTTTTCAACAAAAGAAACTTAGTTGTTGAAGAGTCTATTCATGCTGTATTTGATGAAACTAACCTCAATTCTTTCAAGAAATTTTGTAAAGATAACTTGATTGATATAGAAAAAGGTATTGAAGATATCTTTATCAAAGACCAAAAAGAGCCAAACCATAAGGAAGCTACAAATGTGCAGCAAATTGAAGTTAAATAGGCAGCTAGACCTTCAAATCAAGGAAATTCAAATTTGCCTGAGGAATGGAGGTATGCTCATGGTCATTTAAAGGATTTGATCAGTGATGACCCATCTCAAGGTATTAAACCTAGATCCTCTCTACATAATGTTTGTGGTAATTTAGCATTCCTTTCCCAGACTGAACCAAAATAATTTGAGGAAGCTGAAAACAATGAATTTTAGATCTTGGTTGTGTAAGAAGAGTTAAATCAATTTGAAAGAAACAAGGTTTGAACTTTAACCCCAAGGCCTAATGAACACTCCATCATTGACACAAAATGGATTTTTAAAAATAAAATGGATGAGAATGGGTTCTTAAGAACAAAACTCGAATAGTAGCCCAAGATTACAATCAAGAAGAATGCATCAATTTTGATAAAATTTTTGCTTCTGTGGCTAGACTTGAAGCCATTAGAATGTTCCTTACTTTTGCATACTTTAAAATTTTCAAATTTTATCAAATGGATGTCAAAAGTTCCTTTCTAAACGATTTTTTTTTGAGGAAGTTTTTGTGAAATAATCTCATGACTTTGAAAATCCTGATTTTTCAAATCATATTTACAAATTTACCAAGGTTCTTTATAGTTTGAAGCAAGCACCAAGAGCTTGGTATGAAAGGCTCAGCAAATTTTTGATTGAAAATGAGTGTTCAAAAGAAAAAATTGATATAACTCTTTTTATCAAATTTCAAGATAAAGGCATGCTTATTGTCCAAATATATGTAGATGATATTATCTTTGGCTCAACTAATAAAACTCTTTGCAATGATTTTGCTAAGTGCATATAGGAAGAGTTTGAAATGAGCATGATGTGTGAGTTAAACTACTTCCTTGGTCTTCAAATCAAATAATCTCATGAAAGAATCTTCATAAACCAATCTAAGTACACATGAGATTTGTTGAAGAGATTTGATATGCAAAATACAAAATTAATGGAAACCCCAATGTTCCCTTCAACAAAACTTGACAATGATGAAAATGGTATAGTGGTAGAAGAAAAGAGATATAGAGGTATGATTGGCTCTCTACATTACTTAGCTGCTAGTAGACCTAACATTATATTTAGTGTATGCAAGTGTACTAGATTTAAAGCTAACCCTAAAGAATCTCATGTGACTACCGTTAAGCGCATCTTTAGATACCTTTTTTGGTACACAAAACCTAGAATTATTTTATCCTAGAGAATTAACCTTTGAATTATTTGGGTATTTTGATACAGACTTTGTTGGTTATAAAATTTATAAGAAGAGTACAAGTAGATCACGTCAATTTCTAGAACACTCTCTCATATCATGGTTTAGTAAGAAGCAGAACTCAGTAGCCTTATTTACAGCTAAAGCTGAGTACATTGCAGCTGGTAGCTATTGTGCACAAGTTCTTTAGATGAAACAATAATTAGAAGACTATGGTGTACATTTAAATCATATTTTTATTAAATGTGATAACACCAGTGCTATTAACATATTCAAAAATTCTATACAACACTCTAGAACAAAGCATATTGAGATAAGATGTCACTTTATTAGATATCATGTTCAAAAAAGTAACATAAAACTTGAATTTGTTGGCACAGACCACCAACTTGCTAATATTTTCACCAAATCTTTAAATGAGAAAAGATTGTGTTATATCCAAAGAGAATTTGGTATGTTGTGTACTCCAAATTGATACTTAAATGCCATACTAACTATGCATGTTCAATGCCTGTTCAATACTTTTCATGCTTTATTTTGATGTGTGAAAGGTGTTGACACAATGCTAAAAAGTGTCGACACATGTGTAAAAGTGTTGATACAAAATCTATAAAGGATCGACACATTTTGATAAAAGTGTCGACTCCAACTATATAGTATTAACACGATTCGTATTCTTGCTCTCGGTAAACTTTGTGTCAACTAGCCAATGAGGAGTGTCGACTCAATGAACCGAATGTGTCGACACCATGTAAAAACGTGTTGATACAATTTCTGTTTTTAAACACCCACTGTGTCCTGTGAAATGTGTCGACTCAAATGAGAACAGTGTCGACATATTTCATAGAGTTTATATATAAGCAATTTTCCCTCCTTCGCGCTCAAACTCTTCAGTTCTCACATAACCATTCATCTCCCTTCTTCTATCTGTTCCCCTGCGAACCCTAGTGTCGACTCCTCTCCCTTTCTCTCTCTCTCTCTCTCTCTCTCTCTCACATTCTCACAGATGATGCCACCAAGAACATTGGGCAAGGGAAGTAAACGCCTTGTTGAAGGACCGTCGAGCCTTAGGGTAGCGAAAAAAAAGAAATCAAAGACGACAACAGCAACAAAGCTATTTGCAGACATGGAAATGGCGTCCTCTGTGACGCCCCGTCCTCCGAGCATATCGGGACATGCATAAATATAAATAAAGGGATATTCTAGCCATTCATTCATATTTACATACGTTAGTTATTCTAGCCATTCATGCATCAGCGGGACCCACGTGCTCTAGAAACTCACCCTGTTCTTCAAACTCTTCTTCTTCCTCTGGAATGACTTCCACTAAGAACTACTCCTCACTTATGAGACCCTGATCCATTTTCCTTTTTGGTATTTTTTGACGCGCATTTCGTGTTTATGTGATAACATATTTTTATATGCTTTTAATACATCATTGGGAATAGATATGCATGCGGGGTAAGTTTCTGGGGCCGTGGGGCGTTGTGGCGTGAATTTAAAAAAAAAGATATTTTGGAGGCCTATAAATAACTGGAGTTAGATATTTTTAAAATTTCTCCGCTAAGTTTTTTTTATTTTCTCTCTACCTTCTCATTAACTTCTCGGGAGCTTGGGGCTCGATTTTCGACGATTCAATAGTGGATCCTTGCTATTGGCACGGTAGGCTACGCGTTCATCTGACAGAATTTCATTCCGATGAAGCTCAATTTTACATGTGGTTCGAGGCGTCAAGTTTTTAACTCACCGAGGTAAGATCCTAGACACTCGTGTCTTATAAGGGTGCTAAGTGTAATCGTGTATTTTTTTACCGATTAGATTGCTATAGATCTGATTTTGTATCAAGTTGGGTTTTGGGGTTTAAAACTCATTTTTTGTCAATTTTGGTGGATAAAATCGGGTGTCAGATGTTTCTTTTGAGGTCTTGGTGTTAGGCCTGGGCGTGTGTAAGTCTGAGGGTGTTTGATAGGAGTTTCGAGGCATTGATTCGAGGTTTTGGAGGCTAAAACCATAGCTTAAAAACAGTTCTCGTCGGAGGTCAGTCGATTGGATCTTGAAGATCAGTCGACTGGATCATGTTTTTGGGAGGTCAGTCGACTAAACCTAGGAGGTTAGTCGACTGACTTGGTTCTGTTTTGTTTTTTTTTTGGATTTTCTCGAGAGTTTTCAGTCGACTGGGGGTTGGGGTCCAATCGACTGAGGTTCTGGGCTGTGTGTTGGTGGTTTGGTGGTTCGTCTCTTGGTTTTCGATTGGTTTCCAATGGTATTCAATTGATTAGTTATGGGATTAATTGACTGAAATACTATTGAATTCTTTTCGAGATTTAGTTGGTTGTGTGGTGGCTTTAGGAGTCGTGTCGTGGCTTCGGGTGTTGGTTTAGATGCCGTCCTCGGGGTTGACGTGCATGGTTTAATGTGGTTGTGGTGCACGGTAGGGTGCACGGTGTTTATTCTTCGTTGGTTATGGGGTGTGTTTGGACCCATGGCACCTTTGGGGAAAAGGTGGTGCTTTGTGACCTCGTGGTTTGAGGGGGTTTAGCGTTGGCCTGCGGGTTAGGCTTGGTTTTGTGGGTTGATGGTTGTCCCTGTGAGTTGATGTCGGGTTATTTGAAGGGTGGCGTGGTGATGTGGAGTAATATATGACCATGTGCGTTTATAACTTGTTATGTGTATTTATTTATTTATGTACGGATGATGGGTGTGTGGCATGTGGGGTCGTGTCGGGTCATGTGACGTGTTTTAATTATGCATTTAAACCCTGGTTTAGTTATGCATAGGTATATGAATGTGATAGATGGACATGTGGGTTTGTGGATGTTTCTGTGGATGTTAACCCTGGTTAACGAAATGTTAGCTTGGATGGTGGTCCTTCGGTGAAAGCCTGAGAAATATTAGTTGGGACGGTTGTCCTTCGGTAAAAGCCTGAGAAATGTTAGTTGGGACGGTGGTCCTTCGGTGGAAGCTTGAGAAATATTAGTTGGGGCAGTGATCCTTCGGTGAAAGCCCGAGAAGATCCTTGTGTTGTGTAGGTGCGTGTGTGTAGATCGGAAGGACGGGAACGTGGTCCAAACGATGCTGGTGTGTGTGAGTCTAAAGGATGGAAACGTGATCCTAAAGACTTGTGCGTGTGAATCTAAAGGACGAAAATGAGGTCCTGAAGAGACATGGGTTAGGTGTGTTGCTCATAGTGCATTGGGCTTAGTGCATGGTATGCATGAGTTAGCTTGGGTGTGTTTCTCATAGTGTGTTGGGCGTAGTGCATGGATTGCATGAGTTAGCTTGTCGGGGCTTATGGAAGCCGGTTTAGATATGTATACCTGTTCTCTTTGAGGCTCATGCAAGTCGTGTTTTCAAACTACTTTTATTGGCTCTCATGAGTTGTGATCTAAAACTGTTTTCAAACTGTTTTAAGGCTTGAAAGTGAGTCTAAAACCGCACCTCGTTTTCCTAGCAATTTTAGCTTATACTACATGCTTGTCTAGTTTCTGCTGAGCTTTGGCTCACGGTGTGGGATTTGAAATATTTTTCAGGTACCGATCACACAGGTTGATCCGGGATTGTTGAAGTGGTAGAAGAGCTGTAGTCTTCTTTTTTGCTCGTTTTTAACATGTATGCTATAACATATTTTTTGGCGTTGGGGCCGTGCAATGTAAGCCGTGTCGTGATTATATACAATGCATATATGGTTTATTTTGAGAGTGCATTCTCGGATTTGGAATTATATTTGGTTGTTTGTTGGTGTTTCACGTGACTCGAAATTTGGTGTGTGACAGCTTGGTATCAGAGTTCTAGGTTCGAATACCTAAGAACCGTTGAAAGAGGGTATATCACCGTGTGAGGTTGATTACGTGTGCTTGACTACATGTGTTTAGATATTTTGATAACATGAACGTGTTAGCATGTTAAGCGTGAGTATGATGTGTATATGTGAGCATAGAGGTGGAACTGTAGGATTGATTAGTCTTGCCTTTGGGCATTTGGATTAACAAACTCGAGAGCCAAGTTAGAAACGCGTTTAGTTGACATGATTTCTAGCAGAGAATCTGAGTAGGTTATCCAGATTGACGCGTTATTCTTGTCGATTCTCCTCGGTATGTAGGGTTTTGTTTAGCATGAACCTATGTGGCTATGTGTTAGCATGCTTATGTGGTTTGCGTTTATGTTCATGCTATGTGTTGCATCTTATGTTCTGTCCTTTTCATATAGACGCGATGTCTACGCGGGGAGGATGAGGCCGTGGTCGAGGTCGGGGCCGTGGTTCTGGCCAAAGGGGCATTCCAATCCCAGATATTGGGGATGCTAATGCACCCCAGGACCTGTTGACGGAGATCTGTTGCGTGAGATGGCCGACTCCATCTGCAGCTGGCTGAGGCCTCTATGGGGAGAAAGAGTGTACCTGAACCTAGGGCGATGGTCACAATGTCTGAATTTTGACGTTTGGACCCTTCTACCATTACTGGGGATCCCAACCCCACGCTAGCCACTGAATGGCTGGAGCTGGTCACCAAGATCTTGAACACGCTTTAGATAGAGGAAGATGATCTGAGAGTTACTTTTGCTACCTTCCAGCTGAGGGGGAGTGCTCACATGGGGTGAAAGTTTGCCAGGACTACAGTTGGAGGCACTTGGGAGGCATTCACGAAGGTATTTATAGAGAAATACTTTTTGACGATTTTGAGGGATCGGTATAAAGAGAACTTCTTTTTCTTGACTCAGGGGACGAAAACAGTAGTATAGTATGAGGTTGAGTTTACTAGCTTATCTCGATTTGCATAGGAGATTGTGCCCACTAATGAGTTCCATACGAAGAGGTTTGAGAGGGATTTGAGGCCCACTATTAGCGATCGAGTGGCAGCATTCATGAGGTATGTTTTTACGGAGTTAGTGGAGACCGCCATGAAGGTGGAAGACACTTTGAACCAGACGCGCAGAGACAGCGATAGTAGGAGTCAGCAAGACGAGGGATGTGCACAGTCCCAAGAACGCAATGATAAGCGCCAATGGACGTCTGGTCCGAGTTCGTATCCAGTGGGGGCGTATCAGCCACAGTCTTCTGCATCTTCACCTCCCGTAGTCTCAACGAGAAGGCCAGAGCAGTATGAGTTCTGTTACTTTCGATGTAGGCAGCCCGAACATCGTGTAATAGATTGCCCACAACGGAAGCAGTCCTAGGGTTCGATATCGGTTCAGTTACAGGGGAGGGAGTCACATGTTTGTTATGGATGTGGCCAGTCTGGACATATTCGTAGGGATTGTCCCCAAAGAGAGAGTGCGTTGAGTACAGCGGGCACACCAGAGGATTCATTTGTGTAGGATCGACAACAGCATCCTGTAGGCCAGACTTCTTGAGTGATAGATAGGGGAACTTCAGTTTAGTCGGTACGGCAGCCGGCATCGCCAAGCAATGGCGGACAGGGTAGAGCGACACTGCCATGAGCGTATACCCTTATAGCTCCCAGTTCTTCTAGAGCGCCAGCTATGCCATATGATGCAAATATGCCTTCAACGAGCAAAGGTACTTTTTAAGTATGTAGGCTTTGAGCCAGTTTCTTCATTTGTTTGACAGTTGGTGATGGACTTCGTGAGTGGTGTACTGCGCTGAGGTAGTGGTTGGTGACAATGTGAGGTTGGGGTGAATTATAGATCCCGTGTCTTTGAGATAGTTGGCCATTATTTAGGATGCCTGACTTTGTTTGACTATATCCTAGGAATGGTTTGGCTGACCATCTCGTATGCCTGTGTCGATTGTGATTGACGATTTGTTGTTTTGACCTTGAGTTGAATTTCGGGAATAAAATTCCTTTAAGGGGGGTAGAGTTGTGAGACCCTGACCCGTTTTATTTTTCAGCGTTTCTCGACGCACGTTTCATGTTTATGTGATAGCATGTTTTTATATATTTTTTATGCATGATCGGAATTAGATATACATGCAGGGCAGGTTCTTGGGGCCGTGGGGCATTGTGGTGTAAATTTCAAAAATTTAGAAAAAAAAAAGATATTTTGAAGGCCTATAAATATCTAGAGTTAGATATTTTCAAAAGATGTTTTCAAAATTTCTCTGCTAAGTTTCCTCCATTTTCTCTCTGCCTTCTCTCTAACTTCTACGGGGCTCGGGGCTTGGGGCTCGATTTTCGACGATCCAACAACAGATTCTTGCTATTGGCACCGTGGGCTACGCGTTTATCCGGACAATTTTATTCCGACAAAGCTCAATTTTGCACGGATTCGAGGCATTGAGTTTTTAACTCACTGAGGTAGGATCCTAGACTTTCATGTCTTATAAGGGTGCTACGTGTAATCGTGTGTGTTTTTAGCGGTTAGATTGCTGTAAATCAGATTTTGTATCAAGTTGGGTTTTGGGGTTTAAAACCCATTTTTCGTCGATTTCGATGGAGAAAATCGGGTGTCGGATGTTTCTTTTGAGATCTTGGTGTTAGGCCTGGGCGTGTGTAAATCCGAGGGTGTTTGATAGGAGTTTCGTGGCGTTGATTCGAGGTTTTGGAGGTTAGAACTGTAGCTTAAAAATAGTTCCCGTGGGAGGTCAGTCGACTGGATCTTGAAGATCAGTACACTGGATCATGTTTTTAGGAGGTTAGTCGACTGACTTGGTTCTGTTTTGTTTTTTTTTTTTGGCTTTTCCCGAGAGTTTTCAGTCGACTGCGGGTTGGGGTCTAGTCGACTGAGGTTCTGGGCTGTGTGTTGGTGGTTTGGTGGTTGGTTTCTTGATTTTCGATTGGTTTCTAATGGTATTCAATTGATTAGTTATGGGATTAATTGTCTAAAATACTGTTGAATTTTTTTCGGGGTTTGGTTGGTTGTGTGGTGGCTTTGGGAGTCGTGTCGTGGCTTCGGGTGTTGGTTTAGATGCCATCCTCGGGGTTGACGTGCATGGTTCAATGTGGTTGTGGTGTACGGTAGGGTGCATAGTTTTTTTCTTCGTTGGTTATGGGGCGTGTTTGGACACGTGGCACCTTTGGGGAAAAGGTGGTGCTTTGTGATCTCGTGGTTTGAGGGGGTTTAGCGTTGGCCTGCGGGTTGGGCTTAGTTATGTGGGTTGATGGTTGTCCCTGTGAGTGGATGTCGGGTTATTTCACAGGTGGCGTCGTGATGTGGAGTAATATATGGCTATGTGCGTTAATAACTGGTTATGTGCATTTATAACTCTAGTTTATTTATGCACGGATGATGGGTGCGTGGCATATGGGGTCGTGTCGGGTCATGTGACGTGTTTTAATTATGCATTTAAACCCTGGTTTAGTTATGCATAGGTGTATGAATGTGATAGATGGACATGTGGGTCTGTGGATGTTTCTGTGAATGTTAACCCTGGTTAATAAAATATTTTTCAGGTACTGGTTATGCAGGTTGATCCGGAGTTGTTGAAGGGGTGGAAGAGTTGTAGTCTTTCTTTTTGCTTGTTTTGAACATGTATGCTATAACATGTTTTTTGGCATTGGTGCCGTGTAATGTAAGCCGTTTGGCGATTATATATAATGCATGTATGGTTTATTTTGAAAGTCTATTCTCGGGTTTAGAATTATATTTGGTTGTTTGTGGGTGCTTCACGTGACTTGGATTTTGGGGCGTGACATCACCCGTGGCACGACTGCCATGAGCCAAGGCTTAGAAGAAAAATACTCTAACCTTCTAACTAATCTCACGGCACAAAATTCACCACAACACATATCATATAACACTCTAATCTTCTAACTAATCTCGCGGCACAAAATTCACCACAACACATACCATATAACACACAATCCAGTTTATAGTCAATGAGACAGACAAATTTATGATAGGATTGTAGACAAGTCAATAAACATATTCACATAAGAGTCGTGTATGAAATTTAGATGTCCATCCTAACATTCACCCAGAGTATAACATGGATTCCACACCGAGAATCACTAGAGTAGACTTAATGGGACATGATCACCAAACTTATCCTTGCCTCTTTGCGAATAGTAAATGCTTCGTCGGGCTTTATACCACAACTGTTTTACTTAATGGCAACGGCGTGGGTGTGGGCTAACCAATCACCCATCCTTATCCTAGCCAACCAAAATAACCATCCATCCTTATCTGGGCCACCCAAAATAATCATCCATCCTTATCCGAGCTACCCAAAATAATCAAAGTAATAATCCCACCATAAGAACGAAGATAC
Organism: Heliamphora pulchella; assembly: GCA_032270985.1. NCBI lineage: Eukaryota > Viridiplantae > Streptophyta > Magnoliopsida > Ericales > Sarraceniaceae > Heliamphora > Heliamphora pulchella. The sequence continues at coordinate 20,345 of JAULJZ010160399.1, forward strand.
TCATTTTGCGTCAACCCAAATTCTAAATCATCAAAACTAGAATGCTAACGACGAACCCATAGTGCTTAATAATATTCTTGATAAACCATTTCAAACATCAACCAAATTTGTAACACCGGGGACGTACCCAGGGTGTACAAGGGGAATATATCTCAAAATATTTATAAAAATGGCAATCAGGGACGCCCTAAATTTAGAACCAAGAAGAACAATTCATTACCTCCCATCCCAACAACGATGTACACAGATGGACTCCAATATGTCAAGATGTAAGTGACAATGTTTATAATATGTACCATTATTCTCAAGTGCAACAATTTATAGCATGGCATCATTATGGCAAGATTCATGGTACAACGCGTAAAGTATAAGGTACAAATATGTAAAGCACAAGCTACAATTCTCAATATATATGATTCAAAAATGATTGCATGAGTTCTAAATCATCATACATTCCCTTAGAAACACTTATCAATTAATTCAAATCGATCATCATACAAAGACGCGGGTCTCATAGCAAAGGGTACTCAATTTTATACTTAGCAACTTTTAAGGCAAAAAACTAAGTATTCAATTAAAAGAGTCGACAAGGTTTTTTGGTATCTAGATTTGGAAAAAATCTATAATTTTTATACACTATTTAGATAAAAATATTTTTTACAACTCTCATGTTTAACACTATGGCCAAAACCTAAGGCAAATGGTGAACAAAACATCTTAAGTAAAAACGGTTCAGCATTTTTCTTAAGATTTTACCAAAAACATGCTTATGTTGGTCTCGGTTTTGGGGTCTCATATCAGATCTAAAAGAGTTAATTTTTTAGTATGTTCTAGTTCAACATGTCTCCTACAAGTTTCATGTTTAGAGTCAAGGATAGTTGTTTGAAACAAGTTAGACTTTTTGATCATTTTAAAAGTAAGTTCTGTCAGCCGCCAAAACTCAGTAGAGCCGATTTTGGACAGAGGGTTTGAAACAGTTTTGGGGGTATTATCCTAAAGCTTTAAGGTCTGATTTTCGGGCAGAAAGTACTTCAATATGTTAGCTACAATGATCATGTAGAACACCTTTGGAATAGGTCACTAAAAATAGGAGTTTTGGGTTACACAAAAATATGTGACAAAAGTGTCACTTGGGGGCTGAAACTCAACAGAGACTTTTAAGGGGATTTTTGTTGGAGGCAAAGCTACCAAGATCATTATTTTGTAAACGTTTTTTGGTAAAAAATTAATTGGACGGGCAAATGCCGAAACGGGCTTCAGATAAATTTTTTTGATGTTGAACTATTAAAATAAAATTTGTGTAACCAAAGTTAATTTAGGAGAATATCTTTTGACGATCTATTCTTCAACTACGATTTGATTCCGAGTTAAAACTCCTGTAAGATCTTCTATTGTATTCCCTTATGCGATACTCAAACGTAGTGTGCGCTACGGTCTATCGAAAACTCGTACTGGAAGAACCCCAATTATTTAGTCTCGAAAGGAAAAATATGATCTATGATAAATGATTTATCAATCTCAAACTGGTTCAGCCTACCTACGTATATATAGGGTTACAACAGGGACCTAGAGAGTAATTATAAGTAAGACTTCTAGTGGAACACAGATACTACCAGCGATTTCTGTAATTATGGAAAGACGCAGCGATTTCTGTAATTTTTATAAAATACTGAATTACAGTTCATACCATTAAAGAACTATAATTGCACTCCGACCCATAATCTCAATACCTTCTTGCATTGAGCTCCTGTTATTAAATGTTTACTATTTCTTCCCACGTTAAGATTTCTGATACCCGCCAATTAAATTTAATTACTGACAATTTAATTTAATCGGCATCTTGATATTCCTTAAACCTTTTCGTTTAATTTATTTGACCGCCGGATAATTAAATCCACCTGTAGGGATTAACCCGGTCAAAACTTATAAGTATCCTTAAAGGGGTATTGTCAATTCCGATCTTTCGGGACATGAATTTCGTCAATAATTAATATTTTTCATATAAATAATACAGCTATCCAACTCACTGGGAATATAAACCCATATAAGATCGCACCCTCTAATGAATCAAAACAATGAATATTAAATATATGCAAATTAATAATTATTTTAGGATTAAGAGGATAAGCACTATTTAAATAACCTTGGGGTGTGAATTAATTTATATAGTCAATATAAAATTAATTACCCCAAATCTCCCAGTCAATACACACAAAGTGTACTAGCACAGAGAGTCAGAATAATAGACGACGCTATTATCTGTTCCCCGTAACCAAAACAGCCCTACTAAAATTCTGTGCTACAGTCGTACCGATAGTATATCAATTTCTATCTAAATTATGAACATAAAACTTATATTCTGCAACAACCTAAAATCTGATCTTCTGTGTGTAAGTCGTACTCTACACACTAGATTAAATACTATACAGAATATCAGACATTCATGCATAACATTAAAAATGATACATATATATTACTCATAAATATTCTCACAAAATAAAAAATTAATTTTATTAAAATAAAATTAAATACTAAAACATGATTTTCAGTATACCAATCATAACAATCTCTCACTTATACTCAAAACTATGCTGCTATACATCTGACTCCCATGTCCTCTACATGACTATTAAAAGTCTTAGCCGGTAAGCTCTTTGTAAAGGATCTGCAAAGTTGTCTCCTGATGCAAGCTTTATGTCTGACTAGAAATTTGAGTTTGTGTACCCCAAAGGTACTAGACTGTCTGCCTGGTAAATTAACATATAATCCTTAGTTCTTTTCAGGTACTTGATTATATTTTTTATCGCAGTCTAATACTCCTACCCTAGGTTAGACTGATATCTGCTAACCATGCCAACGGCAAAGAAGATGTCAGGTTTAGTGCATAGTATAGCGTACATGTGGCTTCCTACTGCCGAAGTATAAGGAATCGCCTTCATCCTCTCTATCTCATCAAGTGTCTTAGGAAACTGATCATTTGATAGAATGATTCCATACCTGAAAGGGAGAAATCCTTTTTTGGAATCCTGCATGCTAAAACGAGCAAGGATATCATCGATATACTTTGCTTGTGATAAGCCCAACATCCTTTGTTTTCGATCTCGCATAAGCTTGATCTCAAGGATGTGACTGGCTTCGCCCAAGTCCTTCATATCGAATTGCCCAGATAACCATACTTTAACCATATATAATGCCCCTATATCGTTGTCAATGAGCAAGATATCGTCTACATAAAGTACTAGGAAGATCACCATGCTTCCGTCACGCTTTTTGTACACACGGGACCCATCCAGACTTTGATCAAAATCATAAAATTTTATAGCTTGATCAAATCGAGTGTTCCAAGACCTCGATACCTGCTTAAGTCCATAAATGGATCTCTTAAGCTCGCACAACATGTGCCCCTAACCCTTTGTAATGAATCTGTCTGATTGTATCATATAGTACACTCGTCAAGACTTCTGTTAAGAAAAACTGTCTTGACGTCCATTTGTCAGATTTCGTAATCGAAATGTGCAGTAATAGATAAGAGAATCCAGATAGACTTAAGCATGCTACCGGCGAAAAGGCTTTCTCATAGTCGATCCCTTCTTTCTGAGTGGACCCATTAGCAATAAGACTAGCTTTGAAGGTTTTAACATTCCCGTTTGCTCCTCTCTTTTTCTTGTAGGTCCACTTGCATCCAATGGGTTTTATCCCTTTGGGTGGTTCTACAAGTTCCCAGACTCGATTAGAATACATAGATTTCATCTCTGAATTCATAACATTTTGCCAAAGATCTTCATCTTTGTCTTGTAATGCTTCATTGTAGTTACATGGCTTGATATCCAATTCTGTCGGGATCCTGTCAAAAGACTCTCCCAAGAACATATACCGGTCAGGTTGATGAACAACGCTCCCACTATGACGAGGCACTACCTGTGTCTGTGTACTAGCAGTAACAGGTTGTGTAGAATTTAAATCCTGTACATCAGCACCTTGTTCTTGATTTGCACATGTCCCGATAATCCTCCTACTACGACGAGATAATGGAATATTAGTGACTTGTGGTTCTTCTTCCGTTCTACTGGTATTTTCTCTTAGTTCTTCCAGAATAATTTTGCTATTGGGCCTGTTATCCATAATATAATCCTCTTTTAAGAATCGAGTATTGGTGCTAACAATGACCTTCTGATCCTTAGAATTATAAAATAGACCACCCTTTGTTTCTTTGGAATATCCCACAAAGAAACAGACTTCTATCCTCGATTTTAACTTACCCGCGTTCTCTTTCAGCAATGTGCTGGATTCTCCCAAATCCGAATGTGTTTCAGACTAGGCTTACGCCTGGTCCATAATTCTATGGGAGCAGAAGGTACTGAGTTAGAAGGTACCATGTTCAGAATATAAGCTACTGTCTCTAAAGCGAGTCCCCAAAACGAACGTGGTAAACCTGGATAACTCATCATTGATCTTACCATCTCCATAAGAGTCTTATTCCTTCTTTTTGCTACACTATTCTGCTGTGGAGTGCCAGGTGCAGTCAATTGGGATGTAATCCTCTCTGATGACAAGTAGTCTTTAAACTCTTCAAAGAGATATTTTCCACCACGGTCGGATCGTAGTGATTTGATACTTTTATCCAGATGCTTCTCCGCCTCCGCTTTGAATTCTTTAAACTTTTCAAAGCATTCAGATTTACGGTGCATCAGGTAAATGTATCCATACCTTGAGTAGTCATCAATGAAACTGACGAAGTACTCAAACCCACCTCTAACCCAGATTGTTATAGGACCACATATATCAGAATAAATCAGCTTCAACGATTTTTTAGCTCTATAGCCTTTAGCCGAAAAGGGTTTCTTGGTCATCTTACCCTCTAAGAAAGATTCACAAACTGGAAGTGCCTCCACTTCTAATGAACTCAATGGTCTATCTACTACCAGTCTGTTTATCGTTTTTAGATTAATATGACCTAAGCGTAAGTGCCAAAGAAATGATTGGTTCATTAAATAAGAAAACTTTCTCTTATATGGTAATATAGATGTATTATTCTTTTCAGTCAATTACAGTATAAGAGAGATTGGAGTAATAATACAAAGATCATCCACCAATGTACTAGAGCAGATAACTCATTTATTATCCTTAATAACCACAGAGTTATTAAAATAAACCAAATATCCGTCTTTAGCCAATCCAGAAACGAAACTAAGTTCCTTCTAATGGCAGGTACATAAAGATAATCTCTCAATGTTAAAACCCGATCTCTACCAAAATTGAGAGTAACATCTCCTACTGCAACTACTGTTACTTTTGTATCATTGCCCATATACAAGTAAATCTCCCCATCACTAAGTTGTTGGATTTTCTAGAACCCCTACAATGAATTGCAGACATGATTAGTGGCTCCCGTATCTACATACCAAGTACCGGTAAATAACATCGCTAAATATGTTTTCACAACCAGTGAACAGAAATTACCTTATTTGTTCTGCCTTTTGAGAAATCTAGACATAACTCTTTCTAGTGCCGAGTATGGTTGCAGTGAAAATATCTACCTTTCGACTTTTTTACACCAGTCTGTAGCCCACTAATTACCCTGAAAATCGTGTCTCCCTATTTTTGAACTTTTTTCTTCTTCATGCCTTTCGATCCAGAGAAAGAACCCTTTTAAGAAACAAACACATTTTCTGGTATTGAAAGAATACCATTTGTAGTTAAAGTTATATCCAAGTTACATTTCTAATCAATAAAATTTGGTCTCTTAAGTTTGTTTTATTTGAGTATTGAAGCGAGTGGCTTGAAATTCATTTTAATTCTGAAAATCACATAATTAAAATACCGTTAATTATGATGAGCAAAACTTTAAATTCATTTTAATTTGGTTCCCCCTACCATTTTAAAATTAATTCGCCAGTCGCCTGGTAACCTGAGAATAACTTGCCATGATGGGTGGACGTCTACTATATTCATAAGACCAGACAGACCAATTCTTTTTAATTTTACTATTTAGGCAACTAACCATATCAAGTAAGATTAAATAGCTGACATAATTTCGGTCCAGCATGTAATAGCAGTGACTCAGATGGAGAGAATACTATTATATACAGTTAAGTGTTAACTATTACATAATCACAAATCAATCGTTTCGTAATGAACCCTTCAGATGGAGAAGTGATCCACACTAACAATTATCCAGAATTTTCCTAAAGGAAGTTTGTACTGACGATACCACAATTAATCTGTCTAATGGGGAGGAAGGCCTTATTGCCAACACGCATGATTTAATTGTATCGTCTACAAATTGATGATAGAGACTACAGAATTTTTCTGTGAATAAATTTCCTCTCCCACTTAGATTTTTAAAATATTTGTTAGAGTTATAAAAATCAGTTTAATTAAAATAAATTTATCAATTTCAAAAAACACACGATCTGAAAGAATCAAATATCTTTCCGTATACATGATTCTAAATATTATGGTTTATCAAACTATCTTTTCGTATTTAAATGTGTAACAAATAAAATTTAGTAAATGCACAATTTTTCCTTTAGCTTTTCAGTTAAAGTAGTAATTAAAGGGATTTATTTATTTTATTTTCTGTTTCATATTTTTAAAAAAATAATAATTTATTTTGATTAAATATTTTTTCATTTAAT